>JAUESI010000036.1:756684-784461 GCA_032275145.1 Synergus laeviventris
GGCAATTTCCAAAAATCAATTTTACAATCAGATCGAAGAAAATTGAGAAATTCACGAAACCTCGGAAGTTAAACTTTTAATTTTAACTTTCCTATAACATGGTTTAATATTACTTCTTTGGAAACTTTGCCATGTCAATTGGACTTAAAAAAATACGTCTACTTTTAACTTTCAAGTTGATAAAGATATTATTAAAGCAGTATTTTAAAAAGATAACAAAGTGTAATTACATTTTTATTTATTAATCTTCAAAGTAATCATTTTTATACTTTAGGAAAACACTCTCGGAATTTTATCAAATTAAATATACTGGAACATATTCCAATCAAACAAATTCTTAATAATGATAATAATTTTTTTAGGGTAGTTCGTCAATGAAGATATTTTTATCTGGACATTAGAATATACTAATCGATACTTTGCAGTTCATTTCAATAAAATTTTGATGACATACACATAGCTAAAAAAAGTCACGTATGCAGTGATATACCACTTTTCCATCTGTAATTAAAGATTAACTCCTTTGAATTGTAGAATTTCATCAGTATTCTCGAATATTCGAAAATGCCTTGTTTTATTGAGTATGAATCGAGGGAGAAAGTTGTGCGAAATACTCCACCAGGACCACTTCTTTTACTGGGGAATCCTCGAGGTCATGAAGTATAAAAAAATGTCTTCCCCGAAAGAATCTCAAGGCCACTCAGAAAGGCCGGATCTTGACCAAAGCATAAAATTTCATCATTTTGAATATAACTTCCAGGTTCTCTTGCAGTCTAAAATTAAATGTACAATACCAATAAAAAAACAGAGAGTTTTATATTAGACTCACAGTAAAAGAAAAATAATATTTTTCTTACACCTCTAAATCTAAACATTCTGACAATTACTCGAGAAATTAAAAAAAGGATCTTGAATTGTAAACTGATGTGCCAGAGTAGGTCACTAATTGATAAATAACTTCTAGGAATAATATGTCATGCAATTTTTTGTTAATCATCTATTGATATATATATGTTTGTTATACCAGTGTATCTTCCTGTGTCAACGTCATCAGTTTCCTCGTTTTCGTCATAAAAGTCCTCCCAGGATAGCTTGTTGGAACCGGTTTCACAATAGTTGCTGTCGTGACGTGGCTTCAACCCAATTTTGCAGAGTCGTAAGTCCCAACTTATCTTACTTGTTTCAAACACTGAATATAATACCTTGAAGTTGCTTTACAGTGAAATTATTTCCTGTGGCGAATTACATATATTATATATGGTATTATCAGGCCCAGGTATGTTCTAGCTTAATAATCAAGAAATGCTAAAAGCTTCCCCAATACATTTTCATTTCATTAAAGGAGTTCAAACAGAATTATAGCATAAACTGCCTTGACTTATTTAAATACTACAGTAATGCAATTATTGTAATTAATTAACTTTATTTCGACGAGTCTTCCAGTTAATTCTGATGTTAAAAGAGAATGTTAATTGTTAATACATAGCATGGCGTAAGGAATACGTGTTTCGAGCTTGATATTATCATTGAGATTCCATCTTAGATAGAAACAAACGAATTTAGCGAAGACCGTTATACGAGAGCCAATAATAATTAGTAAGAACCGGTGCTACAAGTTAAACTCGTGTTCATATTATTTAAGGACCTCGGTCTCTTGTTACCAGTTTATTCTGCGATTCTCACTTTCTGTCGAGAGGTCAGAGAACCACTTCTCGCGCGCATTTCTACATTTTATCATACAGAGCAAATACTCCAACCGAAATTTCTCATAACTCAGCCAATTAAAGGCGACCGCTTTTTTTTAAATGTGCCAAGGAAAGCCAGAGTCGAAAAGAAAAATATGAATTACCATAATTTCCTTGCTTCTTGATCAGAAGACTGCATTATTTTGTCTCTTTTCTCGGAACTCGTGGGCTGACCATACTCGCCTCAACCTACTGAGCGATTTCTATGCAGTGTCTGTTTCTACTGAAATTACCTTATATATAAATATGTCATAAAATTTGACATTCACGATGCGCAAAACTAAACTAATTACAAAATTTCTTATATTTCTTTTATCCGATGCATAAGGAGATTATAATCTTTACGATAGTAAAGAATACAGTAGGTTTAAGGCAATTCTAAAAACGAAAGTCCGAAAGTTATGAAATCGAATTTTTATTTTAATTAAGTTGATTCAGTACAGATGTGTATAATTACGTTTTTAATAACACATTAAAGAATATTGAATTGAATTAAATTAATTGTAGTCAGTTAACTTTTATGGCTGTCGACTGTTCTTTTCTCATTTTTTGCTATAACTTTGGAGCTCCGACAATATCAACTCATCACTAATAATTTAAAATTTATGGGAAGTTGAGCACTGTGAGATTAAGTCAGAATGTATAAGTGATCGTCTTGCACACGATAAACTGCAGGAAAGATTAAAGATTGCAGATCGGTATATTCAACACACATCAATTCTAGTTTAAAATAATGTGGATTCACATCTGGAGTTTGCAAATTTTTCAGTTATTTTCAAGCATTCTATTTTTAAAAGTACATATATGTGTTCTGAAAGAGGATTCAAAAGAATTGTTTTAAAGTTGTTACAAGCAGTAAGCTGTTAATAGCTGTTAATATCTGTTATGTCCCCTCTTTACTAAATTTATAAGCGCACAGTCATCAGAATTTCATTAAGTATAAATACATCATCGCTTTTAATAAATCACAATCTTCATGCAGGTCGTATAATGCAATTTCCTGACATTGCAGAATTTCGAAGTGGGACATAAGCTGCTGATCAAGGGCTGACATTAGCGTTTCATTCGTTCTCACTCTAAAAAGGTGTAAAAGCCAAAAGTCAAAAGACAAAACTACTTGACACTATTGGGAGCTAATGCCAATCTTGTTGTTTCTCGATTCTTCTTAGAACCTTTACTTCATACTTTGCATCAATACATCTTGGGTTGTGCAATTCTGCAATTAAGCTTTTAACCGATCCATAAGTATTTATTATTGCAAATGATCAGTGCTAATGGAAAAGTGCAGCTAATTAAATTTTATCAGAAGTAATAGGTTGTAATCCAGTAATTGACTGTGAGATAGGATCAGCTTGTTCGATAAGAATTTATTAATAAATAATATTTCGTATTATAGCTGTATATATATATAGCTTTGGTATTTACCATCAACCACTAAATTTGTATAAAGTGACAATTTTTATATTATAGATACAAGGTAAACGACTCTCACTTTAAAGAGCGCTTTTAAAATTCTGACTGAGAGCCATGTTTCTTTTAATGCGCTACCAAAGTTTTAAAAATTCATATAGAAAGTTGCCACCGATTTATATGCCCCTACTATGATAATTCTAATAATAAATAAATTATTTAAAGTTCAGTAGAGCAGAAATTACGTCACATGTATGCTACCTTTGTTGATAATATCGAAGTACGAAATAAAGATAAATTTTCATTTGTCCAAGTTGCAAAAGATCTTTTGATTGCCACGGTCAATAAGGCGTTCCGTTATGTTATGGTACTTGTAATTTATTTTCTTCTGGAGGATTTCGCAGCAACATTGGCATCGTTCAGACTAGCTCTCGCATAACATCTATTACCAGGCTTAGCCCGTTACCGCGAGTTGGATAACCGTACGGGCAAAAGGAAAAGTGGCTAACCTACAAACTGCGCGTGTATATAGATGGATGCGGGCTGCCGCGAACGCTAAGCGATCTTCTACGATCTGCAAAAAAAACCCTCAACCGGTTAATACGGGTATCCACTGTCCACCTTGTCTTCCTTTTCTGCAAGGAAATTGGACCTCGCACAAAATAGGGAAGACCGGGGCAATTCGTGACAACACGAAAACGAATCGTCAAAGTAAAATTTCGATTTCTCGAAAATTTTGTTATAAAATGTCTTTAAGGCAGAATGTCTTTAAGCCCCCAGTACGAGTCTGCAGATAGTAAAAAGATAAAAATCATTCGACAAGATTTAACACTAGTAATTTTCACGATGAATAATTTATACGATTTATAAAATTCAATAAAAACTTATGCTCAGAGGGTACATATTATCAGATTTCATATAAATTACATAAACAGAATGAATTAAGATATTTAAATTCAATAAAAGAAATGTCACGATTTACTTGTTGATTGCATTTTGCATATAAAATATTAATTCAGGGAAGTTATAAAAGATGCTAAGAGACCGTTATTGGCTCTCGTTTGGTTGAAATAATAATATTTTGCTCATATGGTAACACATTTTTAAAAACTGTTTTCGTAGCCGTAAAATTGGTTAATTTAAACATCAATAATATGAATAATTTTTCTAAGTATCACATGCCATGCGTGCATGAAAATTTCCTTTAAGCCGTTTTCCCGGGAAAATTTGTCCATTTTTTGACTTTTTAACAACGATTTTCGTGATCAGGAGACCAAAGAATATAAAATATCTTACATTAGGAAAAATTGGCCGAAACCTTTTTTTAATTTATTTTGTCCTGTATCTCGAAAATAACACCATGCAATGCAATAAATCATCATTTTTCTGAAAGATTTCGTGGATCTGATCGGAGACTAGTCAGATCATCTAACGGCTAGTTTGACGCTTTATCCACGTATTATGCTAGACTTGGGTAACTCTAAATTAGACGGTTTACTGTATTGTTAAATTAATTTGCAAGATACAATAAAATATATTTTTTAAGCAAATTTAGATCTTTAATTATAATTAATAGAAATGCGTTAGACTTGTTATAGTAAATGATTTTCTTATCGACCAAAATTAGTTTATTACATATTAAGATTTTACTGAAATAATAAGTAAAAAATACTGTAAAAATTTCTTTATAATTAATAAGCTTGATCACGTTTCACACTTTTTTTTTCTATTTTTTTGTAAATAATCACTAGAAAATGGATTATAAATGTATACAGTTTCAGGTTATCAAAATTCACATAGTCACATCGGTGCAGAAATTTGTATGGGGTTTTGGCGGGGCCCTAGCCAGTTTGCCCCAGTTATAGTGTGGTCCTGATCTAAAAACTGACAAGGACCCCAAAAGGTGCATCACGCTTTCACTGGTAAATATTTAAATAATTTAAAATATTTTCTCGCGATCCCAAAATCTGAAGTCAGAATCTCTTTCCACCCATTGGTTGGATTTCTACTCGTCGCCTGTACTTGAAAATCGACATCAGAGTCGATTCAAGAATAAGAGACTTCAAGAATTTCAAGACTTTCGGGGAGTTTCAAGATTTTAAAGTAAAAAAAATTTTTTTTTAATATTTCAAGAGATTTTAAATGATATTAAAGAATTTTTAAGAATTTTAAAGGATTTTCAAAAGATTTGCAATGATTTTAAGGTATTTGAATAAATTTAAAAGAGTTTCAAGATTCTCAAGTAATAACAGATTTTAAGATAAGGATTTTAAGAGATTTCAAATGATTTTATAGTTTTTCAACAAATTTTGGAAAGTTGCAAGATTTTGAAGTAATTGGGATTAATGAGATATTACTACTATATCGTTGCCTCATAAACGTTTTTTTATTTTAAAATATTTTTATTGATTATAGAAATCTCGACCAGGGCCTCGTCAGAACCCTATTTTAAATAGGGCAAAATGGGGCAATATTTGGTAACAGTAACCAGAATTTCTCGAAAGGAACAGCATAAAGTCTCGAACATTTACTTTTTTCATTTTTTAAAGTTTCGATTACATTTTTCATTTTTTTTTTTCTTTTCATATAATTACGTACATATATAGTTAAAGCAAAGGGCTAATCATTGGGGCGTGGTTTGGGGTACACGTGAGGAAGGGAATATAGGGAAGAGAAGGAATATAGAAGCTATGGGAAAGGGGCGAGTATTAGTAGGGATGGAGGTGGCAACTATGGCAAGGGCATGATGGAAAAGAGGGAGAATGTAACGTCAATGGCGAAGGTGGATAAGGGCATGATGTATAGGAAAAGAAGGGGAGAGGTATGCCCCAGATAATGAAGGAGTGAAAGGGGTGGAGGGTAAAGGAAAAAGGAGGTGTAGCGTGAATTTAGGCATAAGGGAAAGGGTAAGAAAAGGGTGGTAAAAGGGCTTTGAAAAGGAGGTAGGAGAAGGAGTTTGGGAAAGAAGATTGGAAAAGAGATTTGGATAAGGAGGTAAGATTAGTGGTGCACGACTAGGCAAGAACTTCTCAATTCTTGCTTGTCAAATCTTGAATTTTGAAGTTCTTGAATATCTTAAAATTCTTGACTTCTTCTAAAATATTCAACTTCCTATACTCCATGCATATCTTTTTTATGCACCACATTTTTATAACCTGTTTTAAAATTTTTATCGTGAAAAATTTTGTGACTAGAAGTTATACTTTCCTATTAAAATTATTTATCTAAAAGACATAAATTCTCAGTTTCGTGATAATGTTTACAAATTCTGTATGAATTTAAAAAAAAAATAATATTTTTTCTTGATAGTCGAGACAGAATATCAATTTCGTTCTTTTCTTGTAAAATCTCGAATGCATGACTGTTGGGTAAGAAAATAATTTGGAAAAGGGGGCTGAAAAAGGATGTTAAAATAGAATGTTTATAAGGGGTAGGAAGACTAGGAAGGGATTTGGAAAAAGATGTTGTTTAAAAAAAGGGGTTTGGAAAAGGAGATTGGAAAGAGGGATAGAGAATTGGGAGGAATCTTGAGGAATACAGATGAGCGTTTGGCGATGAGTGGTGGTGAAAAATCGAAGGCAAAAATCGATTCGATCGGAGGAAGAGAGGATTAGAATTATAGAGAGGCAGCCAATGACTAAGCCGCGATCGTACTTACTCGCTACTGCGTGTCGGCAGCTAGGCAGCCAAGCAATCCAGCCAAAGTAGGCTGTTATTTAACGATTTTAGTGAAACGTTCTCGGCATTATACAATCGGCCTAGATCCTGAGTCACGGAGTGTCACGGATCGTGAACGCTGCCAAGCGAGTCACAGTGATTGCCTTCACCGCAGCTTCGCTTCTTGGGCCTGTTTGGGCCGCTCGGAACGGTGACACGAGCACTCTGAATACTCGAATCACATCTAGAAAGGGCCCGTTTTCACTTTAGAGGGTCCCCACTTTTTTGAGATCCAAATCCAACACTTGTGATTAGAAACTAGAATGACTTTATAATAATTAAAATGAACGAGGTGCTCCACTGAATTCTACTTGTAGAATACTGATTTAATTTTATAGCTTTTCGGTTGAAAGTCGTTAGACTTATAATTGGAACTTTTTCAAATTAAAAGCATCTAAATGTGAAAGCGTATCACTTTCTAAAATATAAAGTCTTTTCACTTTCATTTTTCATTCATCAACTTTATGTTTCTATTCATTTTTTTACAATGAAAACAGGTTCTACAGTTCGAAAATCAGTTTAATCATTTGTATGGTTGGTGCATTTTTCTGAGATGCAGATTAGTGAGAATCGAGGGTGAAATTGTTTCTCATGATTAAAAATGGTACATTTGTCGATTGGAGTCTTGGGGGAACCTAAAAAAAATGAAATAAAAAAGCGACAGTTTTTTTTGGCGAAGTTCGCTTTCCATTTCCGTTTTAATATATTTTCACAGTCTACTGACAGAACCGCGTCGCGACAGGGATATTAATCATTTTGGAAGCCAGCGAGCATTAGAATGTGAAATTGGTTCTTCAAGGCTGCCGCATTTACAACCTGTGCATTCTGTAGGCTCACCTAGTCCAAGTAATGAAGCATAAAACGCGGGAATATATAATAATTAGGATTCTTCATGAGTTAGAATCAGGAGCACTGTTAAAATTGTTGAGTTAAATGTTCAAAGTTGGACGTGTGACCAGAAACAGGCTCTTGAGAATTTGTAAGGGCCGGAAGTGTCATGCTCGGCCACTTTCCAAATACTTTCAGGCCCGGTGAATAATAGTTAGAGACCGACCTCTCTTTTCATACAGGCCCGCCGAGCTCACCGAGTTTCACTTCCAAAGGCGTCAAAATCTAATCAAAAAGGCGTGACTGAAAAAGGGCTCATAAAGCACAATTGTAAAAAATTAATTAAAATTTAGAAAAGTTTAATTCTATATATTTTCTATAAATTAAATTTACGAGTATTAGATTTACTCATTTAGATTACGTATAACCTGAGCAGATAAAGGACATCACTAGAAATGATTTCTTGAGAAGATATGATATTGTAACAAAAGGAAATGATGGAAGCAGGATATCGTGGTTTGAGTTTCCTGTTATACGACGATTCATATGTAGTTCGCGTGAGTCAATTCTTGGCCCCAATGGCAAGTTGCTGACTCTTCCATATCAATTGTCAATTTTCTCTCACGTACATATTTTAAAGGAGGTAAAGCGACAGTCGGAAAATATTTTTAAAGAGTGTGCAGTTCTAAATTCTTCCTAAAATATAGGCTTGTAACTTGTCTAAAATCTATTCTCTCTCAATTATTTATCGAACTTTCTCTTTATGAGTCAGCTTCATTTTTCTAATCCTAAAACGATTGTATTAAATCTCACAAGATGATAAAACTCTCTCGTTAATCAGGAAAAAGATTTAATTAACATTGAACATCGTACAAGTGGCAAAAGCTATGCAAAACCAAATTGAGTCAATTAACACGATTTTTTGGTGATTCAAGATAAGTTCTTCGAAAGTGGATTGTTTTATGGAGCGAAACAAAGTTCATAATCGCGCAACGATTCAAGAAGATACTCGATTTCGATGCTAAGGCTTTCTAATCGTACAAGTGCTTTGAGAGTGAGAGTAGAGGCTATTTAGCATGTCATGAACAATATTATACACACGCTTGTCTTTTATTTTCAGACGTCCTTGATGCATTTATTTACACGGAAAATATTAGTCATTGAAACTTTAGGATACTTAAAAATTTTTTATAATCTAAATGTACTTGTCAAAAATTTAGTTGACTTTGTCGAAATGTATCCTAAAGTCGATGAGTAATTTTTCCCGTGTGTATACTGACACCTCAGGATTTTCTCGCGTTGTAATAGCGTCTTTTCAATAACTTATGTAACTCGAGAAACTGCCGACAACAGATAAGAAAAATAAAAGAAGCGTGCGAAAGAAGAGCGGCGGATGAGAAAGTCGTATCCAAAAGCTGCTAATTGCGATAATTTCTTAATTTCATAATTATGCACACTAGAAGGAAACGGAAAAAGAATATAGAAGCGCTCAAAAAGGCCTTGCTATTCTTTCATTTTTCACTTAAATTGCCTTCCTTTACGAAAGAACTTACTTAAAACTTCATTCAGTATTCATTCGCATTGTTTTTGCTCTTTCTGCATTTTCGTCTTGTAAATTATAAGGAAATCAAAATTAATATGGAATATGTAGAATGTTCCCAATTTGATAAAAAATAATCAAATCATGACATTTTATATAATTAAATTAATTTTGGTAGAAAGAATTATAGGAAGAACAAATTTGACTCGATTATTCGTAAAACTGGTTCGATTACACCTGCGTTTATGCATTACTTGTTGCTGTTTAATAAAGTGGATAAGTATTAAGCGAAAGCGATCATTTATTGTTAATTATGCATTCCTAATGATATATCATTCGTAATCGTCCAATGCATCGGTAGAAGCGTGTGACTTAGTAATTACATGAATTTTATTAAGCAAACAAATATTTTTAATTAAATGTGTTCGACAATTGTTTAATATAGGGAGACCCGGAGAATACGACGCACCTAACAGAAAATGTAAAATTAAAAGTAAAATTTTAAATTTTAAATAATAATGTAATATATCTTGTCTAGATCAATATCTTGCCTATATGCTTTCTGCATGGCGATAAAATAATGAAAATAAAAGGAACATTTTTCATAACATGCGTTATTTGCCTTAAAATGGTAATTTTCCTTCTTTTTTTTGACTTTTCAAAATGTTATAAGTTTGACAATTTTTGTTTTATCGAAAAAAGTCATTAGGATAAATTTTCCGAATTTTTGAGTACTTCTAACGTCAGTACAGAAAATTTGTAAATAACAAAAAATTGACTTAAAAAATTTTTTAAATGTTCTAAATTTTTTTATTTTGGTCCAAAATGGATGGATAACGAAATTGACCTTCATTTTAGGACACTAAAAGAGTATACGAAAGGTCAATCCAATCTGTCAATTATTTCGATGGTTATCGAGTTCACAAATTAAAAATCAGACACACACACAGATTGATAAAAGCGTAGACATTTGTCAAAAAATATGGCGGGCGGGGGGGGTGGGGTGAAATTTGACACAAATCTAATACATTTTCATCAGAGAATGTAATAAAAATTTATTTTGTTAAAAATTTTCAAGCAGATAAAGCAAAAGTATATATATATAAGTTTTAATCTTCAAAATTAGACAATTAACTTTATTATCTCAATTTTTCATAATATTTATCATGAAAAACATAATGTTATCTTGGATAAATTTGTTTAGAATTAGAAGAAAATTTTCCTCTATTTTTAGTGAAAAACTGAAATTTAACAAATAAAATTTTAATTTACACCAAAATCAAAAATTAATGGGATGTGCTACTTACCATATGAGCAAATTTAGATAACCCGGTTTTGTTCTCACAATTTTTACTTTTTGAAAAAAAAAAGAATAGTGTGAGAAAAAATGAAGTTATTTAAATTTACTTATATGATAATTACCACTTGCCCTTAAAAACCAAGAACTAGAAATTAAAATTAAAGTCTTCTATTCTTGGAAAAACGTTCTTTTTTCTTAGAATAAAGTCCTCTATATTTTAGAAAAAATATAGACTGTGATCCCTGAGAATACATTTTTTTATATATCCAGGAATATAAGAATCATACACACATTAGCACGTTTTGAGTGTGTTTATTAGAGGGAGTTTAACGCGCACAAGCTGTCGCTAATTATTTTTTTTAACGATCCGGAGCAAAAAATGATTGTTGCGCAATGACGTTTCAATGACTGGAGCATGGCGTGGTGTACAGAGAAGTCGGTCTAATGTGCGGCGGCGGTCTAAGCGAGGTTCGAAAGTAAGTGCCCCATCAAGACAATGCCTCGTGAAAATAGGGCAGAGTAATTAAGCCGTTATATAACTAGTTGAATCGGAGTTCGTAGGCTGAAGTGCCTCGGCACACCATTATTTCACCGCAGTAAGTAGGGTGGCACGGGGGTTATAGGTGATGTTCTACTGCGCTCGAATCTACTCACAATCAGTAGAGTGTTTGGCGCTCCTTTTGAGTGATTTCACTTTTCATCTAGTCACTCGCCTTCTACGCCTTTCTGCGTTCCAAAATGACAGAAAAAATGCCGGATTTCTCGATTTTTAGGAGAGAGTAATCGCACATTTATGATCCATGTGTAGGCGGCAAACTCTCACCGTCCACAATTATGGTAATTTATTCTGAAATCATTTTCAGATCTTCTCTGTAATTGCTTCTTGCAGACAATATAAATCTTTAAAAGTAAAAGTTATTTTTTCGGATTCCAGCACACGTTTTTTTGTATAAGGAATGGTTGTTCTCTTCCACCAATCATGTTTTCAAGGCATTCGTTATTTAGTTATATTTGATTGAATTTGAAATTCTTATATCTCATACATAAGACATTATGTTCGAGAGGTAGAGCCCGATAGCAACTATTCTTATTCCAATAATCCTGAACCCATGTCAGGGGTTAGTTTAAGAAGAATATATTGAAAACCTTACTCTGTATAATACATAACTTTTTCAATGACATTTTCGTTTCTGATTTGAATAAAAGTATGTGCTGATTTCCCTCTTTAATTAACTTTCTAATTAAGTTCACCTTTAATACGACATACATTCCAGACAGATTTAGAGTACCACTTCTTTGAGAAAACAAATTAGACTTAAAAAATTGTAATTCAGTTCTTTTTACAGGAATTAGATTGTGTAACTGGAAACATTTTCTGAGTATGTCAGTTATTTCCTCGCTAAATTAACTTTAGTAGACTGCGCTGAGTAAGTCTCGGACTTACTTTATTATTTTTTCTCCCTATAGTATGTTTACACCTCGCCATAATATGCCGGTATAACACTCCAGACATATATGATATGTAATTGCAGTTCAGTATAACGCTACTAAGTCCTTACATATATACGACTGTCATTATTGTAAATTACTACAGCTTCCGAACAATACCGGCTTTCTCGAGTGGTGAATAGTGCGTTAATATCGTTCTGCTATTTGCCCCAATGCCCCTTCATTTTTACGCCAATCATATTTTCTTTGATTGGTATAATGCACCGCTCATGTCGGCATGTTCGCCACAAATATCTGCAATTATTATTTACTATGAATTTTATCGAAACGCGTAGGAAGTGAATGTCAGCGAACCTGCTCTTTGAAATATGTCGAGTGAAATAGAGCGCACTACCGTTTTGAAAAGTTATTTTTCCATGAAATTATAAGTAGTTCACCTTATTAGATCATTACTCGAGTATTTTACATATTTCCTTCTGAAATGTATCCTTGCAAGAAGAATAAATTAGGAACAAATCAGTGTTTGGGTAGTTTCGGTAATTCTCATGAATATTCATTGGTCTAAAACTTTACCAGGGTTTCTACTCTGCGGGAATTTATGGAAATTCGGAAATTGTTTTTTATTCTATTTTTCATGTGGGAAGTGGATTTCCTGTTTTAAAAAACTTTTCCGAATATAATCAATCTAAATACTTTTATTTGATGCTTGCAACTTTTCTTAAATCTCTTGAAATCCTTTGAATTGTTTTCAAATTCTTTAAAAGGAGACTAAAATCCCATCCAATCCCTAGTAATTCCTTAAAATTACTAAAGGGAAAAATTAGGATGGGTCAAATTTTTTCAAATATTTGATCGATTTTTTTTAACATTTCAAGTGCTTTTCATGAAGAATTCTAAAATAGTTGTCAACATTTTTTTGACTTGGTCGAGATATGTTGAGAGTCAATGGAAATTTCAAAAACTGTTTTATGAAATATTTGAAAACTTTTGACGTATCCTATAAAGTCGATGACAGTCAGGGAAGGTTGTTAGAAGTCCTGGAAACGTTCTTGAAAACTCTTAAACTCTTCTGAATTCTTTCGAAATCTCTTAAAATTCTTGAAATTTTCTAAAATCCTTGAAAAATCTCTAAAAAAAGTTCTAAAAATTTTTGAATTTTTGTTTAATCTCTTGAAATCTCTTGAAATCCCTTCAAATTCATTCAAATATTTTTAAATAAATTTTAAGTAACTCGCTTGACATTCTTTAAAATCACTAAAAATGCCTTGAAATCTTATAAATCCCTTGCAAATCCTAAAACGTATTTTAATTTTTTAAAAATGGTTTGAAATGCCTTTGAATCACGTAAATCTCTTGAGATCCTTTGAAGTTTTTAAAAATCCTTTAGATTTTTTTAAATCTCTTAAAAGCCCTTAAAAATTTCTTGAAATCACTTAAAAGTATCTTAAAATTCTTTAAATCATACAAAAATTCTAAAACTCTTCTGAATACATCTTTTTTAACGACAATAGGTACTGTAATGACTACTTTTTTCTTACCTAAAATTAAAATTCTTAAAAAGTATAAAAAATGAAAAAATATAGTTTGTAAATAAATTGTAGATAATATATTACACTGGAAAAATAGGTGGCGAATATGTAAAAAAAATTAATAAAACAGTCAAAAAGTTTGGCTCTATTGATATTTTCTTTGCACTCGCCTCATAATGATAGAAAGCAGAATAAAGTTGAAACTTACAAATTTGAAAAATTGCCAACTTGTTCATTTTTGGATATAAAACGTAGGAAGAAAGGAGTTTTGAGTGGTGTTAGAAATACAGCTTTAATGAATGAAAAATATGTTTCACAAAAACACTTGACATCTCATTAATTTCGAGAATGCAAACAGCAAAATTTGTAAAAAAAAATCCAAAATCCAACCTTGAGGTATATGCACACGGAAAGCATGGTTGACGTTTGTTTACTCATTCATATACCCAATCTAGAACAAACCAGCTAGAACTCAGGCGGCCTGGTTAGAACCCGATCAGATCCCCGAAATTTTTCCACACGGGATCGAGAACAGCGGTACCATGCGCGAGAGTCGGTCAAAATGCATATCTAATCGTGTAATCAACCTTTCCCTTTTTCTTACGTACTTACGACAAAATAGCGAATTCCTTTCCCTCTCGAAAGCCCAGCAGTAGTAGCCGGCATCCACCTCAATAGCCGATCAAGCCAGACCGCTGGGAAACCATTACGCCATCGTCTGTTTACACTGGAAGTCAACTACTCGCGGTCGCCGCAATAATTTTTTTTTCCTTTTGCAATGCTTCCAGCGACATACACGGCTGTCTCGTGTGTCCAGGTCGTAGCATCGTAGATCAACGATCGGCTGATCTTCCCGCATAAATAAGGACTTTCAATCGGTGACATATAATGCGTCGTCACAAAGGTAAAAGAAACTATGAGGAAACATCTAATTTCTAGTTGTTGGCAATAGGTGAAATTAATATTGCATTTTTGTTGCATTTTTTAAAAGCATTGAAATTTTGTGAGTTTATTGAGAACATTCATTTTCTGTAAAATACATGTATAATAAATCATGTTTATATTATTTAAAATGAATGTCTCTAATAGAAAATACTTGAAAAATTAAATAACAGTTTTATAAAGCACAATGACAACTAGAAAAATCATGTAATTACCAAAAAATTGTTCAAGGTTTTCAAAACTTGGTGCTTAAAGATAACTTTAAAAGTAAGGTCAACTCTTATCTCGTTTTCGCTTATTGTTTCTTTAAACTTTTGCATTTTTGATCGTCCTGTGTTGACTTATTCTGACTTCTCTGAGTTTACGGAGATAACAAATCGGGCTTCAAATATCAGCTAATTGTAAATTGCAGTTATCTTTGTCTTCAGTTTATTAATAAATTGAAGGACAAACTTGCCAAAACAATCCACACTCATTTTTAGCCATTTCACATTTTTAAAAAAGAGCTTTACAAATATTAAATTTGCGTTTAACTCTTGAACATTTTTTAGAAAGCATTATTATTACAACTGCGGAAAAAGGATCCGCGAGGCAGGAAAGGATCGAGGAGGATGGCCCTTGAGTCAGCGATGGGAGGGTTCGTTCAAGAGGTTGGAATCGGGCAAGATCGAATCGTTTGGGATCGGATTGGCGTCGATAGTAGATGTCGGTGGTACACAGCCGATGCCGATGCTGTTGCTCGGTGTTGTGCCACTTTCACTTGGTTACATAACTTGAATGTTCGCGAGCGGGGAACTGGGTAAATGGGAGAACCACAATCTACACCACTACAAACTCAATTGCAATTTGTATGAGTTTCTATCCATGATAATCCATGAGTCTGTATGCCTTGAGCCTTCATTTACGTTTACGAAGCCTGTAGATCGACGAAGCTTCGTTACGAATTCGTAAAACGTCCTGGAACGAACGCCTGTTCCTGACTAGGTTACTTCAGAACAGACTAGGTTCCGCATGACGAATGGTACCAGCAAAATCGTGCTACGATGCAGAACGACTCGCATAAAACCTGCCTTAGGTGAAATACTCTCGGGACTGATGAAAAATATATTTGGGACTGAAGTATCAATCACCCATGACAATGGGAAATCAATTTTAATGAGCTTACATATTTTAGATGCATGCAATAGAATAGGAGGCACTTTTGTAGGAACTTGATTAACATCTTTTTTGTATGATATAGAGAAATGAGATATTAATCCGGAAATAGGTGATTGGTTCCATTGATCGAACAATTTCAATTCCTTCTTGGTGAGATATTAATTTCCATAAAGTTTGTCACACCTCCGTCGATTCTCGCTTGTCAACGCATGACATTTTGAAACTCTTGAACATCTTGAAATTGTCAAAACAAGAGGACATCAAGCGAGCAAGATTCTTGAGTTTTTCCAGCTGTGGAATGTAAATTTTAAATAACTAAGTTATTTTCATTTTGTAAATTTTCAGTTTATGTAACAAGAGGAAAATAACATCTGAACTAGCAGACATTTAAAACTAGAAAAAATAATATGATAATGTTTAATTTCTGAAATATTTGAATTCCCATATTTGATGTTTTTCTTATGCGTCATGTTTTTATAATGTGACTGAAGTTTGCAATGTTTACGATAAACGAAAATTTAAAAAAAAATCTAAAATCTACTTCATCAAAATTATCCTCATTCGTTGGGTCAAAATGTTATATTATAGGATGAGTTCCAAATGAGCTAGAAGAATCAAACACTACGGGTAATTTTGAAGAATTTAAAAATTTTAAAGGATGAAGTAAGGTGAGTTCCAAATGTGGAGAGGGGTTGAAACATTGGTGGTTCATTTATTATGTTGTATTTTATATAACTAATTTCCATCAGAAAGTTTTGGATCTTGTATATTTTACGAAGACATTTTTTTTAGTTGTTTTTTATCGTAAACTTTGCAAACTTCAGTCTCATGTTTATAGCCCACTGCTTTAAAATTTTTATCGGGGAAAACTTTGTACTGGAAGTTATATTATTATTAACATTATTTATCTAATAGATATAAATTCTAAAGTTTATGATAGTCCACAAATTCTGTATGAATTTTTTGTTAAATAAATAATTTTACAAGATTGTCTTCTTCATGTTCGATACCTCGAGTCTTGACGTGACTACCACTGTCAAGAAGAAACCAATGTGTTTTCTTGACAGTCAAAAAAAATAATATTGATCTCTGTTTTTTTCTTGTCAAATCTTGCTGGAATGCATCACTACGAATTTTGACAAGTTTCTTCACTTTGATCGTATCTATAGCAGTTTATTTATTTATATTTATTTATATATACCATATATATATATATATATATATATTTAGGCAATAAACGGCACGAATTAAGTATCCATTGTGCCCATCGCTAAGGATTTATTGCAAGGATATATTCGTGAAAATTTATTACTATGGAACTGTAGAGATAAGTGTTCACCGACAGTCGTTATAGATGCACAAGATACATTATTTACATAGTTTACACCAAAAGCAATGTTTTCGCTTTTCCATCGCCAATTCCAAATTGCCATTTGCACATTCAGAAGAAGCCTAGATTATCATATCCTATGTTTTACACAGATAGCTGATTTCGTAATAAATTCTGTAAATGTTTCAGCTACACTTTTATAATTAAATAATCTCACTTTTCCCCGTTAGGTAACCCGAAACATCTAAAGACGATTAGAGGAAATAGAAGTTTACGTTTCCTTTGATATAAGATTCACTAGTTACATATCCAATGAAAAATTTCAAACTTTAGGTGTTTCATCTAAAAACACCCGAAATTGAATTATCAGACAGAAACGATGAAAATAGAAAAATATATTATTTGATTCCTAATTAAACTCATATAAATAATTGGAATGCAGATTCTGGAATATACTATATGTATATATATATATATTAGTGACTATTAAAATCGCCATGGTATCTATTTACATATCTAATATCTGTATTCTGAAACTGACGGGGATAAAGTCAATAAGAAAGTAAACATGAATCGACATGATTCGCGTGCAGCTGGATGCAGCATTAGGAACGGATCGATTGACACGTAACGCTTAACTTAGGCGAAAGTAGCGTCAAGGTCGTGAATAAATTATTTCTAAGAACGCAGAAAATCGAAAAAAAAAACTAACACTTCATTAGCATAATTTGCCTTAGGTTACACGTGGTACGTTTAAAAACATAGTAAACATTATATGCATTTTCCATACATTATAAAAGTTCCTAGTTAAATTAATACTGCTAAATGCCACGTCAGAGATTTTTAAAATTTCAAAAATATCAGACATATTGTCAAATATGAACATTTGAAAAGTGTCACAATTGTAATATCGTATCTGATATTAAAATTTTCTGCCTTTTTTTAGAACCATACTAGAATGACTAAAAAACTTAAGTTAAAAATAACTATACATTTTTTTCATATTTTTTTAACAAGGGGATCTTGAATCCCATGGGGGTTAAACCACCCCCAATCGTAAAAAATTCGACTTTCTTTCGTATAAAGTGTTTTTTAATTTCTACGGGAGGTTTTTCCATTTTTCTATAATTTTTTTATTTTATACTTATCAAACTGGTGAGAAAATTCGTATTTTTAAATATTTTAGATTTCCAAGGAATTCAGAAGGATAAAAAGACCTATATTGTATTTTTGGAAACAGTCAGAGGTATTCAAACTATAAATCTCTATTACCTAAAATATTTTTCCACAGACGTATGCAGTTTCCGCTTCATTTGTATTAAATTTGTACCGGAAAAATACTGTTATGTCCTGAATATTCGTACAGTCGTGCGTCTTCCTTTTCCTTTCTTTTCTTCTTAACTGCCCTTTTCTTCTTTTTTCATGATTCTTTTTTGGTTCCTCTTTTTCTTTTCTGTCCCTCTCCATTCGCATCCTCCTCTGTAAATTTCTTTTAATGGTAAAAGAGTTGGAGGAACGGGAAACCCCCTGCAGTGGATGCGATGACCTAATTGTGAAGTAGTGAAAGTGGCACGCTGGTCAGAAATGGCCTGCCACCGTTCACCCACACACGTAGGTGTACACATAAGTGAACACGTAAGCATAAGCATAACCCTACGTACTCGGTACTCACTACTCACGTATTCCACAAATGTACTTGTAAAACTTCAGGGTGCTCTTACACTTACACCACCTTAGTGTACATATAAGAATGCTTAATACTGATGCATATAAAACGCATGTACCTACTACTTATGTTCATGAGCGCAGGATACTTATGTGAATACATATATATGTTGTCGATAGTTCTCTTGCTGTGGAATATAGCGAGCCAACGGTGATGAGGTGAAGGTAATGTAGGTGCAGCTACCGACTGGTATACTAATTGGAAATTATGGAAATTCAAGACGAGGCAGGATTCTGCAGCCTTCTCATCCACCTCCTCCTTTTTGCCTCCTTTTGATTTTTTTTAAGTTTCCTTTCAACTGAAGGACATCTATTTTTAGAAAAGTACACAGAGAAAAATGAATATTTAAGCTTAATGATGTTAGTGAACTATGTGACAGCCATCTAAGATATTCAGTCTACTGTATCAAATTCGCCTTAAAAATTTCGAAAAAATTGTCACGTTTCATTCATGTTTTTCAAGAAATAAAATATGTTTATAAACATGACTGTAAAACAATATTCGATTCATAATTGCTCAATAAAGGCTACACCCTATCCTACTGGCACTGATATTATTTATTACAGATATTTATTGCAGATATCGTTGAAGTAAATTTTGTAAAATACAATTCTGAAAAGATCATTAAAGGACATTTAGCGCAGATCTGAGACAACAATAACCATTAAAAACTTTTGTACTATTTTCTTCTCTGAGATATTCAGGTCTAGATACTATAAGTTTGAATAACGAAAGAATTTGTTGATGTTAAGTTTCCAAGAAGCACATGGCATGTTTATTTTTCAAAATAACGAATCTCAGTTTGAATGCTGGGCGGGCGTACAATGATTTGCTTTCCTTTTCCTTCAAGAGAAATTTGGTATTAGATAGTGAGTTCGCTTTACAGATCGATGAAAGGTCTTAATTGAAAATACTTGAACGGCATCCTCCGATCAACGAGAATACTTCTAGGTGATCGAGAGTAAATTTAGCGACGAGCAACGTATTTGGTTCAACGTCTCCCGGAACTTGGCTCCCTGATTTTCGGGGCACGGGCCCTTACCTTAAAAGTTTCGACTTAAATCTGAAACTAAGTTTTTATGTGGGATATGAAGAACCCTTTTCAATAAAATAATTGTATGCATGAGTTATGATCTGTGGAGACTTATTAGGCAGAATTTTTCTTGATTGTTCAAAGGCTGACCGAAATGCGGAGAGATATCATAAACAAATAATAAATTATAATTATCAGTATACAATAGTCCTCTTCATTCATCTTGCGTCACATGCACAGCAGAGAGAGGGTCATTCTTCGTCATTCTTCGTCATTCTCTTCGCAGGAAGCGGAGCAAAAGTGTGATTATCTCCTGGATGCGACCTACTTTGTCCATCTGACCACTTGAGGGCCCAGAACCACGAAATCCGCGTTGGGCCGCCCAGCCGGAACTAAAACGCCTTTATAAGTAGAGGGCCGAAGGACAAGAAAGTGAATTATTGTTCCCCTTGATCATAAGGCACCAGCCATAAAAATAAACTTCTTGAGACAGGTACCAAAATAATATCTATAGAAAAAAATGAAAATCATCTTTTGCGACCCACTATATCAATACAATTGAAACCCCATGCTGTTATAAAAAAGAGGTCATGAAGATTCGAATTTAAATACGAATTCTGTCCAGATGTCAGCTATAAAGAGCAAGATTTGTTTATTTATTATAATAAAAGCTCAAATAATATTTGCATCCTGTTGAAATGGTTGATAATAATTCTTAATCGTAAAGTTACCATACAATCATGTCACTTATTTATTAAATTCTGATTTATCTAGAAACGAGTTGTAGCATCAGAATAGGGAATATAAAATGTCAATTTAAAAAGTCGAAACTAACATTAGTAGGTGAACAACTGTTTCGACAATCGATTAGATTGAACGATCGATCATGCGTAGAATGATAGATCTTCACGATTGTCTTGATTCAGGAACCACGTCGAGAATTATTGGTGTCGAGCCAGAACGAGGATCTTAGATCAAAGTCGCTGAGCTTAGAATCTAGTTCTAGTACGACTATGAATAGACAAGGCTCCCCCTTGGCCCAAACTGCGAAGCTCATCCTAATTGTTCTTTCTGCTTGAATAAACTCTTTAAAAAAACGTATCATAGTTTACCATCATTTTCTCTTTTATTGTTCGCTCTCTCTTTTTTAAAAATAAAATTTCAAATAACTTATCCCCGATATAGAATTTGTTACGTGGAATGAATTTCGGTCATCCTGGGTTATTTTCCATAATGATGCTGTCATAGAAGAACGTAATTTTCCGAAAAGATCATTTTTATCTAAAAACTGAGTAACTTTCCAAGTGGCCAGTGCTTGCTTTGATTGATCCAAATACAAACTCTGTCGAACGTAAGCATTTATCTTATTTCCACACGACTATCTTATCATGTAGATATAGTGTTGAGAACTGCATATATATACGTCTTAAAGACAAGTTACTTGACACAGAAATAAAGGCGGAAGGCTGAAGCTATTGGGAGCGAAACTGCAGATGAAACATAAATGCGAAAAGAATGAAAATAGATACAGACGAAAAAATGATAAAAACGTACATCCGGAATAATTTTCTAGCACGTGCTGAGATAAGATGAGTATACGATTTTTTAGGGTGTCTTATCTACTATATATGATATGATTAATGAAGGAACTTGTAGGCGCCAATATTTACTTTAAACATCTCTACAATTATGGACACATTTGCCTACAATAAGGAAATTTGAATAAAATTTGAATAAGGAAGAATGCACTAAACTTTTTCCAGACTTTAGTACACATGAGAAAAGTTTATGAAAGTTTAGATATCATCTTTAAACTTTACATATTAACAGACCTACATATTTCCCACATTTTCTGTTTCTCTTCTCTTATAGCTGACGGATTTTTGGCCTGCATTACCTTCCTTATTTATAAGACTGCAATATATAATGAAATTGTATATTAAATTAGAAAATTAAACTTTTCAGTTTTAAGTTTTCAACATCTCCTCTCGCCTAAATCTTCTTTTCCTTCCTCTCTCCATTTTCATGACAGTTTTTTGGCACAGGGTTAATTCAGATTATTAGGTTGAAGATGTGAGCAAGTATACCAACCCCTGGTATTTATTCCTAGCTGATCGTAGTAGTTATTAATACTTTTCCAGCATGTGATGCACTTCTTGATTTTAATATAAAAGACCCCACTTTCTTTTCCGGGAACGTTGAAATGTTTCTGACTTTTTATTTGGATTCTTTAATTTGTTGGATTCGTTTCGCGAGTTCCAGACAAGAAAATTAAATTATGTCTATGGTGGGTGGCATCAAGGGCTAAAAATTTTCTCTGCTACTATTATTAGGAAGATGCCCTCAATACCGGCATCTATATCCGGCATTTGCACACAAGTGGAAGATGCACACGTGCGCTCACGAATGTGTCACGAAAATTTAGAGACACGTATATATATGCATACATAATTCCAGTATAAAAACGAAAAATAAAACTGACTAGATATTTTTAAACAGCAGAACCCCTATGTGACCTACTGACGTCCTATTCTTTCACCGTAGCCATTCACCAATCCAAACTTTCCCTGGAGAAAGGGCCCTTCAAAATCTGAGTCCTTATAAAGCCTCCGAAGATGAATACACAAGATTTCATTTATTGATAACTTCTCAAGATAAACCCTCACTTGCAAAAAAAACTCTTTCTAAAAACAAGGAAATTTGGAAAGATAAAAGAATAAAAAATTATCAGACATGTTTTCAAATATGGGAACATTTGAAAAGTGTCACAGTTGACAAGATAAAGTTGAATTTTTTCTGCGGCGTCTTGAGCTAAGATTGTACTATCATATCTTATATTAAAATTTGGTGTCTTTTTTTAGAACCATACTAGAATGACTAAAAAATTAAGATTCTTTGATTTATGCGGTCATAGAAAGCTTCCATTTAATGAAAAAATGACTATGCATTTTGTTCATATTTTTTTAACAAGATGATTTTGAATCCTATGGGGGTTAAACCATCCCAACCGTAAAAAATTCGCATTTTCTTACAAGTTTGATATAAAGGTTTATTTAATTTCTGCGGGAGGTTTTTCCATTTTTCTACAATTTTTTATTTTATCACTTCTTCTGACCACTTTCTACGATATGGTTCAACATTATTTTTTTAGAGCGGTTGTTTTATCACCAAGTGAAAGCATTTTAGGTGTGATCCCTTAAATATTTTAGATTTCGAAGGAATTCAGAAGGATTTGTAAAGACCTCGTGGAATTTAAAAGTATTTCATGAAATTTGAAGAGATTTTAATGATTCTCATAGAATTTAAAAATATTTCAAAGTTTTTCGATTAATTTAAAGGATTTGAGATGATTTAAAGGAATTTAAAAATATTCGTAAAAATTTCAAGGATTTCATTGAAAATTACAAAATGTGAAGAGACTTCATAGAATTTTAAAAGATCTAGTGATATTCTAAATTCTTGACAAATTCCAATAGCATTATTATTGAAGCTTTATTCAAATTTTTAATACTTTTCTGTCAATGAAATGTGCCTAAAAGTCAGGAAAAATTTTAGGGAAATTAAAAAATTTAATCTTGTCGCTACCTTGATATATCATTATAAATATTATAGTATAAATAAAATCCCTATTTTCGATAATTTTAGAATTCTATTTTTTCATTTGGAATCTAATCTATATTGGTTCCCCTATGAAATAGTTTCATGTGTCTTATCTTAAAATGATGTGATTTATCAGATTGAATTTTATTGTCCAGATTTAATCTCTTTTGACAGAATCTGATGAGAACGATAGCTCTAGCAGGTGGGGCCGGGGGGGGGGCTATCTACTGAGAAATCGATTAGTATGATTGCGATTGGCTGCAAAAAACAACAAGAAAACGGCGAAAAATGGCAAAGACGCCAGGAGAAATGTATGTAAAATTTTATCTCTCTAAATTTGAATCAGTTATAATTTTTACTAATTTCAATTAGTGAATTCGTTTTTTCTACTGCTGATCAGTAATAAAAAAACTGATTTAAATTTAGAGAGATTTCCAATAAATGGTGTTATATATATTCTTGATGTGCAAATTACAAAGTTTTTTTTTAATTCAGAATTTTATTTTTTCACAACACTTTTCACAATTAAAACGAAAACTCTTTACTCTATTAAAGAATGGTCAAGGGAGAATTTGTAGATTTCTTTTAGACCAATAATTTTCATATCGTGCGTTGTTTAACTTAAATTTTATTCTTCGTTCATTTTTTTGAATTTTCGAAATGTTATAAATCTGACCATTTTTTTATTAAAAAATTCACAAGGAATAAATATTGGTTGAATTTCTGAGTTCTATGAATATCCATTCATAGAATTAGTACATTAAAAAGAAAAAGATATCAAAAATTTTCAAAATGCTCCACCTTTTTGAATTTCGATCCAAAATGGCTGGCGAACGAACTTGAACTTTATTGTAAGACATTTAAAGATTATACCAAAGGCTAATCCAATCGGTAAATTCTTTCGAAAGTTATCGTACTCACAAACATAGACAATGGACAGTTGACAAAAAACTGGTGAAGGAGGGGGGGGGGCTCAAATTTTAGACAAATCTAATAAATTCTCTGATGAGAATGTAAAAATGTCTGTTTTTAACCAGAATTTTGGTTAAATATGCCTTTACTATTTTTCCGGATTTATTTAACCAGTATTCTAGTTGTTTTAACCATAGAAATTCTGATTACTGTAACCAGAAAAATTCTTAAAGGCATAATTAACCAGAAATTTGATGACAGTGGATCTACGTGGATGGGCTCTCGCGATAGCTCTTATCCTGGCTGATAAAACACGTAGAAGAATAGCATTGGCAGGTGGCTAATAAGCAAGAAGGCATGTGTATAATCTAGACCAATAGGGTTTCAGGTGTGAGGGTAGCAGGTGATAAAGTCTAATCTAGCGGTGAGGCATTTCCGACACTGTGGTAATTATATCTCTGCACTTGATTGAGAATGTAGCAAACAAATCATCTTCATGTCATCTGTACTTCAGTAGCGACGTCACGTTAATTAGCCAGTGACGTCACACTTATGCCAAGGCAACGAGGGTCAATACAGTGCGACACCAAACAAATAGGGACACATTGTTGACTCTGGTGTGTTGGAAAAGACAACACGTGCCGTAAATTAATATATCTACTAAAATTTAACGTTCAAATTAATGATTTATTATTAGTTAAAAGGTCCATGTCAGACTATAATTAATTTTGAAAATAAATATTAAATGTTGAATATCAGATCCGTTTCTTATGCAGACAGATGTGAAATCATATTACCATTTCATTTCTGAGTTCTCAATGACTTTCAAAAAATAGATTTCAATATGAGACATCAAACCGTGAGGCGCCGTGGCTTAGTTGGTTAAAGCGCCTGTCTAGTAAACAGGAGATCGGGAGTTCGAATCTCCCCGGAGCCTTAGTGGATGTATATTTTTTTGATACCATTTTTTTTGTAATTTAGGAAAGAGGCATTGACATTTTTTGTGAACATTTAAATATAAATGCAGGAATAAACTGACATGAAAAACACTTTTAAGTTGATTATTAATGATAATTAAATTCTTTAATTTTTATTTACGCAAATGTCTTCTTTTAAGTACACATCATGCATGATGTAATAACAGAAGATTGGCATCACATTTGTTTTACTTTTCTTATTTTCATCCATTTCTGTTATCGATATAAAAATGTTCCTGCGCAAATGATCTTCGCTCTATTTCTGACGCATACACCATTCCCTTATAATGTTTATCCAATGGTTGTCTTAGAACGCAATAGAAACGGTCAACAATAAGAATATTTATTCGGAATGTTGTTTTGATTCATAGAAAAATCAAAATATGTACAATTTTTATCCTAGATATGCTGCAAACAGTTGAAAACTATGTTATTTTTGAGATTTTCTATGTCCTCGAATATTTTTTTTCACTGGTTTCCGTATACATAAAATCATATCAAGCTAAAATATAAAAAGACGATCAGACACATTCGCCAAAGACTCATTACTCAAAATCTTGGTACAGTTAATAAGCCTGTGCATACATGTATATTGTATATAGATAATGGAAAATATTGAGATTAGATATACATATGAATCGCATTCCGAAGCTCGTGATAATTAAGTTACTAAAATGTGTAGAACGTTTTTGGATACATCGATCAAGAGGCTTCATGCAATCATGTTATCATCAAACACGAAAAATTATTTACATTTTAAAAAATACATACAGAATTTCTAAACACTATCAGAAACCTGCGAATTTACGTCTTTTAGATAAATAATTTAATAGCAATATAACTTTTAGTCACGAAATTTCGCACGATAATAATTTTAAAGCAGGTACGTAAAATAAAAATTTACAAAATGAAAATAACCGTTTAAAATTTGTATTTGACATTTCAAAAAAGTCAAGAATCTTGCTCGCTTGAATCTTGCCGTACGAGAATCTAGAAATCCTTGTTTTTTCGTTCATCACTACAAGAACATAATTTAAATAACTCAGAACTAAAATCGGAAACACTCTAAAACCGGAATTACTCAAATTTGACAAAATTTTGCCTGAAATAGTCGCTGGAAGGGAGATCAGTAGCATTATTTAAATTATCCGCAGTCTGTTCGGGGTCAGCAGCCTTGTACTCTATTATCACCGCATGGCTTAGAGTTTGCTCGATTACATTACGCACCAGCGGCATAGGAAGTGCCTTCTCCACGCTTCTCTGTTGTTATTATTGTTGTAATTTCATTGAGATGAATGCCTGAAACACTTGCTGTGTAAGCGGAAGGCCGAGAAGCACACGTAATATGCAGAGAGATACACACTTTGCTGAATTTGCTTGAAGCTGCGTTTACGACGAACGCAATACACTTGACTACAACACGACAATCATAATTAAAATCAGATACCAGACTTGGTAACTTGCATTGCTTCAAGATTTGCGACATTAACCTTCACCTTGAAAGCCTATTGGCCGCCCAAGGTGGTGTATTAAGGCTTCGAATTCTCACTAGTCAAGTTCATGAACCACTTGTACCAATAGTGATTATCAATAAACAAACAAACTAAAGGGCGGAAATTCTATAGTTTAATAATAAATCGATAATTTGCAGAGATAGTGGCATCAAAATAATCTGTAACATAAGTGTCAAGAGCATGTATTTTTTCTTTGATATTATTTTAAGGGATCTATTACACACAACTACGAAGTTAGGAATCTAACCAACAGGTGGTTGTCGGGCCACCTGTTGAATATCGATTCGTTCGCAAGTACCTTAACACAATGATCACGTGTTACATAAGTTATATAAGTCACACTTTATCAAAAACCTGTGTAAAAGTAAACAATATTTCACACAGATTTTCTCGTATCACGGCTTATATAATTTAATAGACATGTTATCTATAGTTAAATACATTAGAAGCACAGATTCTGAACATGTGTGCAGTGTGTACCGTTTGTCTGTGAAACGAGCCCGCCTCCCTGCAGTATCAACTTTTTCTCCTAGCTTACAACTTTTTACCGAACTAGATTGCACACTGACATATCACGGTCTGTGTGGTGCACACTGTACATTGAAGTTACGCAGGTATTCTCACGCTCGAGTGAAAAACGACGGTAATAACTTGTTTTTCTTTCTTCTATTTCTCCTTCTAAGAAAAAAAGATTAGATTGCTATTACTCATGGAAATTATGAACAACATTAGTGTCAAAGATTGGCCCTGTTGGTCAATCCATTTGGATGCTTGCTGCCCCATTATATTCTCAAGTTGACCTACGAAAAACTCTTTGAGCTCAAGAAATTCTTTTGAAAATTTCCTCCAATGACTCACGATCTATCAAGAATCACATAAAGCCCTGCCCACCGGCAGGAACAAAGGTAGCAAAAATCTCGGCAAATACTCAGAACCGGTATCACCCGAAACACTAAACCTCTTTATAATTCCTGACTCCTTGATCCCAAGCACCGGTAATTCCGTCTGGAAGAATCCATCAACGCAGGTAAACACCATCTCCACGAAAACAAGACCCAGAATTAAGG
>JAUESI010000036.1:784561-798419 GCA_032275145.1 Synergus laeviventris
AGGCGCTCTCCAAGACGCAAGTCTCAGTAGAAGATGAGACGAGGTCAAAGAAGGAAATAGACTTTCACCACCTTCTGAATCATCATTCTCAAAATTACAAACATCACAAAACTGCTCGCTAAATCCTGCCATAGGTTCATACCACCCTTAAGGTGGTATGAAAGCTTGACTTGGCAAGGAATCATAAAACAAGGCGAGTTTATGAGAGGACACACGTTTCTTCTCTTGTTATGTAACCAGTCAATTCGTAGAGCCAGCAGACTCTCGAGTGTAAAAGGAAAGAAACAGAGTTAGAAGGAGTACACTCTGTTAGTGTACGATACGAATTTGTGTGCCGAGAACGCGAACACACTTCTCTACATCAATAATACACCTCTTTAGATGAGTGCACGAGTGTGTGTGTTTGTGTGTTCCACTCTCTCTTTCACACACAAACAAAAACACGAGTTGGTATGATGCGAACAGACAAGGAGGTAAGACTCAAAAGTCGGCTTTTGATGTCTATTTGTATGGTTTTATGTATTCGTGTGCCTTTTTATGTATATTGTTTCCATACGTGTGGGTACTTTTGTGGACATGTGTGCGTTCGACTGGAGTGAGTTGATCTGCGTGTAGTTTGGCGTGGGGTTGCCGGTAAGTATGCCAAGGTGCACCTCTCGAGAAAGCCGGACCGACCGGACCACTATTCTCTAGAGGCAAGTATACACCGCTTGCTTGGCTACCCCGAGAGGTCCGCTCCTATTCCATCCTACCTTATTACAACCCGTCTATCCTAGCAGATCAGTAACTAGGCGATCATGGTGAACGGACTGAGCTGATATAACTTCTAGATACATGCACAAATCTTCAGCTTACTAGTTGCAGTGGTTCTCCAAACTTATATGCACCACACAAGCACTTTCCATAAAAACAACATCTTCCAGTGTGTACTGATGAACTCCATATCCCTTGAAATTGGAAGATGGTACTTAAAATTAAGATACTTCGCCTGTTCACCTGTATTTAAGACTCCAAGTCGAACAAACGTATGTTCTAAAGGAAAACGTCATGCGTGTCATGAGAATTGCTTCCAGGCTATTGGTTATCCATTCTTATCAAGGTATTCCAACTGGAATAGCTGTGTAGCTTATGATATTCTCAAACGCTTATCTTAGTTCTAGCCAATGAGTAATTCAACTTAGTTTATCATTCTTAAGACTCCACGTCATAATGTTCTATATATATACCATATATATATATTGTATATGCATGTTACAAAGGATAACCTTCTGTATATTATGAGATAGTTATCGTTCATAACTATCATAAGGTTGTTATTTTATGTTACCTTACAGGATTTGTGTCATGAATGAACCTTAGCAACTGCAGACCAGAGAAACGGATCTCAAAAGAAAAGTTTTAACATATAACAATCATCAATTAGTCACATCAATCATTAAAACCAGAACGTTATTCTTTAGTGGGTCTTTCCTAGTAAAGAATTTGATGTAAAAAAGAACCAAAACCTGACAATGCAGACTCTCTTTAGTTCTCCATTATTCAGTGCATCTCGAAAACGTTTACGTGACTTGAAATCTTGTACGCACTTTTGACTTTTCACTCCTGCCTTTCCAATCTCGACTCGCGTAGGTGGTGCTCAGAAATGTTCAACCTAGACCTACAATTGCAAGGCATTACAAAATTGTGACTCTGAATCCAAATCATTGTTTATTCCTTACTTTCAATTCTTTCCGCAAATTGGCTTGTCCTCTCTAAGGCAATATTCTGCCATGGAAGTATATCATGTTAAGTATAAGTTATTTTTTAAATTTGAGAAGAAACTTCTTATGTAAATTCACAAAAATATTGGTGACTAATCATTAA
Organism: Synergus laeviventris; assembly: GCA_032275145.1. Classification (NCBI taxonomy): domain Eukaryota; kingdom Metazoa; phylum Arthropoda; class Insecta; order Hymenoptera; family Cynipidae; genus Synergus; species Synergus laeviventris. The sequence goes on from JAUESI010000036.1 coordinate 786,425, forward strand.
CCGAATTTTTAAAATGAACCAAGTCAAGCAACTGAAATGTCTGCCTCCAACTACTGGTTTCACTATCTGCATGAGTCACTATTATAATTCTTTTTGAGTTTGCTAACAAGTTAACTTTCTCTGTAAGCATACCACTTCCGTTTATATGCATGTTGCTTTAAACATTGGAAAAAAGCCCTTCGTTAAAAAATATCGATAAGAAAAAAAAAAACTACAAAAGCAATGACGACAACCAGAAAAAGTATTACATCAAAACGTGTAATACTCGAGCATGCAACGAGAATTCTAATTAAGACGTCACTTTCATTTTCACCGGTAATGAGCATGATTATGATGATACCTTCTCACTGTTAATCTGATATTTTTATGTATACCTAGTTGTACAAAGGCTTACATCTGTATGTACAATTTTGTACATATTGCACATGCCTTATATTAAATTCGAAATATAGGGAAATTTTCATAAATCTCTGAAGGGAATTAGGTAAAGGACTCCGAGTCCGAAGGTTGTACGATTAAAATTTCAAATTAAAAACCTATTATTAGGCTTATATAATTTAAACAGTTACTGACACTTAGACCTCGAATATTCCTTTCATTTCGATTTACCTCGAGTAATATTTGCATATAGATGCTCTAATGAGAATCAAAATACTTAAAATTGAAAAATCGGAGATATCAGATTCAATATTTGAATAGCTATAAATAATTTAAACGTGTAAATTTTAAATTAAATTAAAATTCCTTTTAACATAAGCAAGACAGATTTATTGGAATAAACTTCCTAAATCGTTTATTCCTTACTGGTGAAAATTGTTTTTACTCTCAATTTAAATTCTGATAAATTATCGAAATCTCTAGATTTTTTCACATTATTATACTTACCGCATCACTGCAATGAGATTACCACAACTTTTCCACGGCTGTGACCCACGTGACAGTTTCACCGAGTTTCACTTTTTTAGACGCGATTCGTTTATCATTATGCAATGATTTAGTAACGGATTAAAATTAGGTAATACTTGTTCACGGAAATCTAAACCCATTGAATTTTTGGAGAGCAATCGAGTGTAAGAAAAATTAGATTGATTAACTTTAGAATTTAAAAAATAGTAAAAGAAGTAAAACGAGAAACAGAATCGGAAGGTTTATTAATTTAGACCACCAATTCTATTAACTATTGCAAAATATTGCTAAATCAACAGCGATGCTAATTAGCAAATGATGGTTAACATTCTCTTCGATCTAATGAGCGAGAACTGTAATTAAAATTACCACTTTAGTTTCTACGAATCCTTACATAGTTGATTTGCTCCCTAGGCAATTGCAGCACCAATTAAAACTTGTTAAAAAATTTGCAGACTGCCTTTTTGAGCTTTACTGAAAGTTGTGGCAATTACAAATTTTCAATCTTCATTCAATTAAATTTATATATGGATCCGCAGAATTTCAGAAAGTTCTGTTCCATTTGCTTGATTTTTTTCATTTCTACCTGTATTTATTATTTTGCTTTATGAATTTTGGAAACACACACATGTTTGCAAATAAGAAATGTTTTCCAACGTCACTTCCGCACATATGCAAATTTGCTGCAGTGGATAAGACGAGCATTGAAATACGTATATTTTCAAAACAAGAGTTGCTAATAATTTGAAAACGTCGCTTAAAAATATTTGTTCTGTTTATACAAAAAATATGTATGCTTATTGAGGAAAACTTCTTGAAATGACAAAGTTGCTGGAGACAAACTAAAATAGCGGGAAAGAACGTTTTGAGAGAAAGAAAAGAAAATAAAATTCTACAACGTTTTGTGGTTTCATCTCATCGACAATTTATTGGGTTCTAAAAATAAACGAAGATCATTGAACGAGAGTTTCGTAATTCTTTTGATTATTCATAAACTATATTAAACGGAAAATTATAGTAACTTGTATGTCAGTGAATGTATGTCTTCTGGCTGTAAACTTTTACACGTATGACTGACATCGATAAGGTCTCTATCACTTCGAATGGTTTTTCTTGATTATCTTTGAGGACTTTAAAAATAGCCGTGTATTACGCACATCGATGCGAAACCGACTGACAAGTTCTTACGTTGAGTTCATTCATGAATACGCAGCACGTGTAGAATTTACCGCTGGTTGTGATCGGTAATAGTGTTACTGTTACACGTTATATGTACAGCGCTCATTTATTTCATGATCACGAGTCAATAGAGTATTTTGCAAATATTAGTATTAATTACTTTGTAGGCTTCCTTTTATGACATTATTATTTTCGTATTGTAATTAGGCTCTTCGCTTTAACAATATTTACTTTTGTGAGAAGTGATACTTTAGTACTGTACTAGTTCAAACATGTATGGCGATATGATTTTTTCAGTGGGGTAATAAATTGTACTTATTATATTGCTATTAAAAAGGTTGTTCTCTAATTAGGTTGTAAATATTCTTTTTTGTGAGATAGCATAAATAAATATTACTATAATTAACAAAGGTCAAAGAAGTCGAAGATTTCTCATTAATCTCTGCAAGGAAGTCAATTTAATCATTAAAGATCCTTGAAATATTATTATAATCTTATCTTAAAATGATTCCCTGGCCTCTTAGGAATTGCGAAAACTATCGGAAATTAGTGCATCACAATTAACTTTCTCATAGCATTTCAAAAAACTTTTGCACGAATTAAATTATTTCAATGTTTGATGAAATTTAAAGTTGTATACTTTTTTTCCTTATTAGAGGAGATTTATTATTAGATAATATTAAATATCATGACTCGTTCAAAATGTGGGCTAAGTTTTACAGGAGATAAAAATATTGAAATAAGACGTTTGATGGCCTGAAATTATTTTTATCCTTTACCCACAAATATTTGCTTAACTTTTATCGTATCGTTTGCGTCGTTTGGGTTTTATTATAGTCTGTAATAATATAATTCAGAAATTCGTTAACATGAGCGTATATTGCCGACACAATTATTGAAAAATATTTGTAAAAGAATAACGCACAAGTGCGTCGATAACGTTTGATTAATTTTCTTCTGACATCGACATCGCTCTCGTTACTTGAATATTGTTTTACACTTTGATTGCGTAATCATGAAAACTTTTAATCGGTGCCGTGAATTAAAAATGAATTGTTTCAGATCGTCAATCATGCGGGCAGTTCGTAAGTGATAATGTAGATTGGTTCACACGGTAAATTTCGCGAAACTTATTAAAGAACAGTAAAAAAAAAAGCCCCCAATAGTTTATGTACTTTCACTTTGGAGAAGACGTGCGCTTGGTCAGGCGATTATTTTGGGCGAATAAATCAGTTAAGAACGTGCTCGGAGTATCATATAATTGATACCAGAAGTCATTTTTACGACACCCACTACATGAGAAGAATAATCTGTATTTATATTATTTTAAAAATATAATTGAGAATTCACGATTAGTTAAAAACTGACACGTATCAAATTCTTCTTTCTGCAAAAAAATTATAAAACGTATGTCCTGCTGTTATCGACGATTCAAAGTGCATTGCACTTTCACGTGTGATTCGAGGAAGCGACGAATGCCTTGCTTTGCTAATCTTTCAATGCTTTTTGTTCGAATTGACATTACTCATTTTGTGTGAATGTCACATTTCATTATCTCAGAAATTTGTACAATAAAAAATCACAAATGTATAAATAGTTGAGATTAAGATACCCAAATCTAAAATTATATACGAGGAAATACCAAAAAAGTAAGTGTGACAGTTGAAATGCAGTCGTAGACGTTAACTGGACTTTATCTGATGTGCATGCATTGTTTGTTCACGAGGAAATAAAGTGAAAGGTAAACTGAAGGCAGGAAGCAGTTAAGGGCATGAAAAATTTATTATGCAGGACGAGGACGATTCCAGTGAGTGGTGTACCGTAACTCGTAAGACGCGGGGGTGCAGTTGGCGTTATTATGTCGAGAAATTTGCGTAATTTAACATTAGCCAGTGGAGGTGTAAAATTGTAAATCTCTTCAAAGATAAAGTCGTGAATAATACAACGCCCATTTTATTTGCCTTATGAGAGGGTGAATATGAGCCACGTCAATATCTGATGTATATCTATCTATATACTATATACATACATCCATAGTATACACTATTACTAAGCAGATCCTTTGTGGTGTATCTTTTGTCTTGGTTTCTTCATTAATCATTATCAATTTAACAGCTCTAATCTTACACAAAGATGGCAAACCTATCATTAAGACTTGCCTTAAATGCAATAATTTATGTCATTTTAATTTGATTATATTGTTGTCAGCTTGCATCAATTTTCCAGTCCTGATTATTATGACTATATTTCAATTGATTTACTTCGGCATTATTAACTAGCTTAATTTCGTGACGCTTATTTTTTTATGTGTTTGAAATTAAAAAATCTGTGTCTTAATTATTTAAAGTTGATAAGGGTGAATTCGCGGTAATTACCATTCATGAGTGATGGCACCACACGTGGGTAAGAAGTAACGTGGGTTGAGTTAGAAAAGAAAACGAAACCCACAGATGCAGCAGAATCCACTTTTCATTTTTTTCATTTATCGTGAAATTGACAATATGGTTTGACAAAACAAACTTTTTCTCCATTTGAAAGCCTTAAAAACGGGATAGAAAAAGTTGGGGTAGAGGCTTTCAAATGATTTTAGAAAAGTAATAATCAGGATATAGAAATTATTTTTGAATTTACTGTTGATAAACGATAAGTGTAACTGAATTCGTGGTCACAATTCGTGTGTAAAGTCAATGAACTTGTTCTTTCAATAATGCCATGAGTCATTTTAGCACTTGCAGTTTTTTCCTTTTTAGCTGAATACAACAGTGCTGACGTTTACTATTATCGTATGTCCACGCAGATGCCTCCGCCTAAACTTCCGTCTACTTAGTGATATTAAAAGACAGGTTCATCTTTCATTTCTCTATATAGTGATGAAGAAGCTAAATATAATTTTTATGAATGGCGCCTAGATAAAATCGAATTCTTTTGCTTTCGAATTTTATTTTTATGAATTCATATTTTTCCATGAAAAATAGTTCTTAAATTTATATCAGATTCCTAAAGCCAGTGTTTCAAATTTATTTATAAATGCATATCTAAAAACTGTAATTCAAGCCGCCCTTTCTCAGTAATAAGGGAAAATTATTATACGATTTTTTTCAATATACATATTTTTTCAAATTACATTCTTATTTATATAATTTCAAACTAATGAGAGGCACGTGTGGGTCTTATCTCTTTTTCTCAATAGAAGCTGCCGGTTAGTGGGCGAATAGAAAAGAATATTTTCAAGACGTGACGCGTAAATTACCGAGGACGAAGCGACTTTTCTGCATTAGCTGGGAATTTATACTACTGCCCACATTCATTCATGCTGGTGATGCATTAATTTCGATGAGCAGACGTCTATCCTGTATTTTTTTCACGAAACTAATCATCCCATTTTTCATGAGCAGGAAAAATAACCATTTTCCGCGAACTCTTATAATTGCGTTCTTTTGCATTCGAACCGCCTCATTAGAACATTTAAAGCAACAGTGAATTAAAGGAAAATGCACATTTTTAAAATATAAAATCATTGTAATCACTCGATTTAATAAAGACACGAAAATTTAAAAAAAGTTTGTTCATTATGTGCTTTGAAAGTTGGAGGTACCATGAAAAAATATTGATGGGGTTCGCCGACTGTAGTTTAGAATTCAAAGGAATTTTTAAGGAATTTCAAAATTTTTAATTAATCTCAAATTATTTGTAAGTATTTCAAGGGATTTTTAATGATATTAACAAATTTCAAAAGACATTAAAAGAATCTCACATAATTTAAGGATTTTCAAGAAATTTCAAAACAATCAAGACGTGTAAAAAAATTTAAGTGATTTAAAGGAATTTCAAAAATTCAAAATAGTTTCAAGATGTGGAAGTAATTTGTAAACATGAAAAATATTTTCGGATTCTTTATATATAATCTGTTAAATCTTTTGAAATCTGCCGAAATTTGTTGGAATCTCTTTAAATCCCTAGTTATAAAAATTATTAAAAAAAAATATAATCATAAAATGTAATTTAATAATAATTGTCATAAAAAGCTGATTAAAGTTCATAGAAATTTATCTGTATTTGTCAACAATATACATATTAGTGGAAAATGTGTTTTGGCCTGAAATCTCGTTTTTATTGCAATATTTTAAGTTGGAAATACTAATTTAAGTTTCTTATTAATGAGATGGCCTAATTTTAGTCACTTTTTAACCCCTTGAAATTCAGAAAAATACAAATTAAAATACAAAATTACAGTTTTTAGTCCACTGAAAAAACTCGATGGTTGTGAAAACCACAGAAATAGTAAAATATGGTACAACGACTCATTTGAGGTTGCCACTTGCCACAACTGAGTAGTTTTTATCATATTTTACTATTTCTGTGGTTGTGTGACAACCATCGAGTTTTTTCAGTGTCGGTTTATATGTTGTCAAGAGATTTCTTCTTTGTGAGAGTTAAGACAATCTGCTTCCGCCAATATTGAAGCACTGGTTCGGCCTCGGTCGTCCATATTCGATGGCTCCAATAAGAAAACGCGTAACTCGATTTTGCGCATTATCATACGGGCGTAAGTCCCGCTTGCAACGCCTGACTTAAGCCCGTCTGATAATGCGCCAAATCGAGTTACGCGTTTTCTTATAGGAGCCATCGAATATGCTTCACTATGCGAGTTATGCGCGTAATGGTTTCAGCACGATGCACATTGCGTATGACCTTGCACACCACGTATGGGTCGCACGCGTAATCGCGCTCGAGTTCCTTACGCGACATATGCCACATGCCGCTCCGATATGACAGTCGGGCTAAGAATGATTCTTGGCTCATCTATACTTTAGTCACTAGTCGGTTCACATAAATTACATCCACATTCCTACCACATGCCAAAATTGGCGGGAAAACTTCTGGGAAATAGTAAAATATTTTCTCCTACATTAATCATGTTCCAGGAAATGCTGTAATGTATATGTATTAGGAAAAGGTACTTGAATGTGTTATTTAACTATACAAGTCTATACGAAAATTTACTGCAACAGAAGTTTCTTATTATTTGAAAGTCACTTTTGACATTAAATAATTCGAAAAAAATCGTTTAGTAACGAGTATAGTATTTCTTTTTACTTGGATTATGAATTTATGTGACATTAAAATCTCTTTATCTTGAAAAAATACTTCGACTAGTTAAAAATATAATCTTCTCGTAGATATGAATATCCCAGAAACGGGTTCGCACAGTTCATGACAGTCGATTATCGATAAGTGCGGCACGCGAGCCCTCATCTTTTCTGCTTTCTTTAATAAGTTTAAACTTTAAACCGCGAACGTCTAGAAAATATTATATGCGCATCAATTCCGCACGTGATAAGTCGAACTGCATTTATTAGTATAATACCGACTTCGAATTGGCGTTTACAATGCAAAAGGAAAATTTATAGAAATTTTGTACGTTAATCCTCTAACAACTGTTTTAAGAGTAATACCGCTTTAAGGTCAAATCGGAGATAAATTCGATCGAAGCTTCCTTGAGTTTTTTGTTTTGCAAATTTCTTGAATGTTTATCTTAACGCTCGAGGAGTTCTCAAGCGTATAATGTCGTTCTAAATGTGTGCTTTGACATAAATGCCGGCACGTTGTTAAATCATCAAATTCTATGACTTCTCAAACTCGTGTGAAATGTGTCGACAAGAAAAAAAGATAATAAAATATTTCGAGAACAGAAAAGAAATATATAACAGTGATATAAACTCAAGTGAGAAAAGCTGCAGGAAGAGAAGTGAAACTATAATTTTATGAGTCTTCCTTCCTTCACTTCACTTTTTTAAGCCTCTTCTTTTCCCTCTGCCTAATCTTATCGTTTCTTCCTCACTTTTTCATCTCATCTTAAACCTCTCTCTCTTTCATATACAACGCATTCCTCTCTCTTTTCCTCTTAACATCTATGTAGGTTGAGAACTGGGTCAGCTAGATACGAAGGAGCATACCAAGTCTCGTGTACACTGTACATATTCCAACGGGGCATGCAACCTTTCGAGGCTTCCACATTTCCTGCTCTTATCTATATATGTGATAAGGGGTTTTCTATACGGGCCACATATAGATCCGCTGACGAGTTCATGGCCCCTTGAATATTTTACGAATCACACCATCATTCTCTAATCTTATAATCGTCTGAGTTCCACGTTTCTTCTATCGGAATTCTACTCTATAAAAATGAAGCTTTGTATCGAGTATAAATACTGAATAACCCACATTCAACGCTTCTTTCTAAAATGGAATCAGTATGGAAGTTTACTGATTTTCAGTGACTCTCTTTATTACAATTTCTGTCTCCGAACTGTTTATTCTGTAAATCACTTCATTTTTCTATTGTTTGGTATGTATAATTATATATATTGGACAAAGAAGTTTGCGGCTAAGATGCGATCTAACCCAAATAAAATGGAGTGGAAGCAGAATAAGAAGATAAGAAGCAGGCATCACAAGGCCGAGAGGTGTGTTTTAAATCATCCTCGTTATTTCAATGCATCGCTTAGCTGTGCCAACGGTAGTAATTTACAGTCATTCCGGTAGTTTTTAATGTTGGTTGGTCTTATTGTTAGTGTTGTATGCTCTTGTCTTCAGATGATGGAACATTATATATAATCTCAGAAGATTATACGTAGAAAGACTCGAGTAATTAGCTCTTCTTTCGAATTAAATAAATCTTAATAATTCCTAATCAACTTGATTGCTTGATTATTGTGGTTACTTTTTGAAATTTGGAAATTTAAATTATTCTATTTCCAGTGAATAGGAATCTCAAATAGGAATTTGACTTTGAAGTCACTAGACATCCGGAAAGACCGGAAAGTAGGCGTTAAGGGTTTAAGTAGATGAACGATCTCTTCCTTCCCGATTTCGAATATGAAAACTCAGAATCAGAAGTGTGATCACTTCTTAAATATTTTAATACTTAATGGTTAAATTCTTTTAGCATTTTGTTATTGAATTCATACTCTCTCAACCGTGAAATACAGACGTCTTCAAAATAGTCTAAATTTATTGCAGACAGTAATAAATTTTGAGCAAACATTTGAATGGGTATTCAGTATTCTGAACTTAAGAGAGTCACGATAAAACTCACGCTTTGACATGGTTATTACTTGTTAGAACTTTGCCAAAGTTGACGCGCATTTTGAATAAGCTCTAAATTTAAAGCTGCGTTCAGCTAGCACCTCCACAACGAAATATTAATTTTTTTATGCCAGAATTTCGGGCTAATTTTGGGCGGTAATGATCATTTTTCACTTCTTTTATTTTTCTCAAAAAACATTAACATTTTTTCATCCATAATCATACCAGATTTACCTATCATTCTGACAACCAACCCTCAATTAAAAAAATACCTTTTTGACAAAAAAAACTATAGCAGAATGTTGGGCTATTTTCGGGCTCTTGAAATATCAAAAAATCAAATTAGAAAAAACATCCCCTATCATTTATAACGATCCCTCAATTTTGAAAAATAAGTTTTGGAAAAAACGAAATACTTTTTGATATTTAAAGAGCCCGAAAAGAGCCCGAAATTTTCAAGTACAATTATCCACATAAATTTTTGTTTTTTGAGAAAAATAAAAGAGTCGAAAAATGTCCATTACCGCCCAAAATTAGTCAATAATTAGCCCGAAATTCTGGCATAAAAAAAATATTGATATTCTGTTGTGGAGGCGCTAGCTGAACGCAGCTTAAATTTAAAGCATCACTTCGAATCATCCGACACGTGGCTGTAAAAATTTCGCAGACAAACGATTCCTGCTTAGATGATGGTACTAACACGATATTTAAAAAATATTATTAATCTGAACTGTTAGCTTAACCTTGCATTAAAAAGGAAACATGATAAGATTCTTCAAAAATACGTTTTATGGAGTTCAGATCAAATTCAACAAGTTCTATATAAATTATACAAATATTTTTTTTCTTAAAGAATCATGTAATATGGATTGTATGCTAAGTTTGTTTTTACTCAGATATTATTTTTACTAAAATTTGAAACCACCAACCTTCATTCTATTTTTTAATTCTATAATTTTTAGAATTAACAATTTTTTTAATTGAGTACATTTTGTGTTTGTTTTCTTATTGATGTGTCTGCTTTCATGGTGGGTACTATACGCATGAAACCAAGCTAGGTTGGTTGACACTTTTAAAACCGAAAAGTATTCTCCAGGTGTGTAAATATGCGTCAACAGATGTATCCAATTCAAATTGCATTTTAAGTAAATTGACGACATTTCCTGCTATTTTTATTTTAAATGACGTTATTTCTTACATTTCTAGAATAAAATTAAATTTTGAGTTACAGCTGTTATTTTCAGGTCAGAGAGGAACCAACAACGTCATCAAAAATTCGGAAATGTTCGTAAAATTATTACTATATGATTATATTTTACAAAATATAAAGTTTCAGGTAGTATAATTCAGTACTTTTATTTTTTCGCTCTTTTTTGATAATCCTTCACCATTTCAATAATTTCGTATAATTTCTTTAGATGCAATCAATTTTCCCTCTTTTAGGATTTTTGATCAGTTTATGAAATTTCGAAACTATAATACTTTTATTTATTTACTTCGCTAATTTCTATATCAAATCTAATACAGATTTTCATAACAGTTTGCATTTGTAGAATAGTATAAGTAAAAGGTATATCGGCTAGGCGCGAAGCTGCGAAAGGAAGAGAGGATGATCTAGGCCAGTGGAAAATGAAAGTGAGTGCTACTGTCTAGCAAAGGTAAATCCGCGCTGCAGTCATTATGCAATGATTATTATTATCATTGTTGCTGTCGTCATCGCCATCGCCATCGCTCTTATCATCATCACCATCATCATCACCATCCTCATCATTATTATCAACGTCATTATCACGACGAATTATAGACTCTCAAACATCGCGCTTATTGTATTATAGGCTGATTCCTTCTGATTATAAATAATTGCACACGTCCCATGCACAAATCATCGCGTGAAACTTCGGAGGAGAATCGATCGAAGATGCATCAAGATTTTATTTCATTGCTCAGGTGAGAAGAAGTGCCAAAGCTCGTGTAATTGATTTTATCTAGATGGTAATTATTCAAAGTTGTGAAGATAATTTTCTTAACCTTTGGGACCCATATTTAAGAAACTGAAATTATAGTCTGATTTTCCAGATTATATTTACTGAGTAAGAGATATGTAGCTGAACCCACTATATATAATTATATATATAGAGAGAGAGAGAGAGATTTTATGTAACTGAATGGGTTTTAATAAATTGTACTTTTAAAGACATCTAGAAAAGAATTCTACTTTCTAAATCTGAATTAGTTAAATTTTACCAATTAATATTAGTTTCTTACTAATTCAAATGATGCGAAGTCGTTTACTATAAATTAGTGAAAAGTTGCTGATTCCATTAGTAACAAGGACAAACTAAATTTTTGTTTAACTCCTTACTTATAAATTTAATAGTTACAGAATAAAATATATCTTTAAAATTTTTAGATCCATTAAAATTTGGCAAAATCTTTTTAAATCGTTTAAAATCTCATGAAATTTCTGTAGATTACCGGAAACCCCGTAAAATTCCAGGAAAAAATTTTTTAATCTGATAAAATTTCGCAAAATCTTTTAAAAGTCATGCAAAATATAAACCGCTTAAAAAGCTGTTTATTTTAAATCGCTCAAAAATCACTTGTTACAATCCCTTACTTTGTAAAAATCTCTAAAATTCATCAAACTCTCATGAAATTTCTTAAAATTACTAGCCTCTTAAAATTCCATGAATAAATTTTTAATTCATTGTGATTCCTCAAAATATCTTAAAATTCCAACAAATCTTTTGAAAATCATAAAAATATTTTAATATCTGTTAATAAAATTCCATGAAAACATTTTTAGATCTCTTAAAATTTC
>JAUESI010000036.1:801636-811638 GCA_032275145.1 Synergus laeviventris
GAAATTTTAAGAGATCTAAAAATGTTTTCATGGAATTTTATTAACAGATATTAAAATATTTTTATGATTTTCAAAAGCTTTTATGTAGTTTTAAGATATTTTTAAGAATTATAATTAATTAACAATTTTTCGTGGAATTTTAAGGAGTTTCTAGTAATTTAAAGTAATTTTCAGGGATTTTAAAGGGAATTAACAAACTATCTGGAAATTTAGACAAATTTCATGCGATTTTGACTAATTTTTAAGGGACTTTGAACGAACTTTCGGTGGTTATAGAGTCTCTCACAGAATTTTATACGCTTTAAAAAAATTCTTTTGAATTTAAAAAGATTTTGCGAAATTTTAAGAAATCTAAATATTTTATCATGGAATTTTAATGGATTTCTCGTATTTTTAAGAAATTTCATAAGATTATCAAAGATTGTTATGATTTCTAAAAGATTTTGAGAAATTTTAAGGTATTTAAAAATTTTTAACATATTTCATTGAATAGTGTTACTAATTCATTTCTTAAGGAGTTAGCAATTATTCAGTTTATCCTTCTTACTAATCGATTTAGTAGCTTTTTACTAATTTATAATCAACGACTTCGTACCATTCTAATTAGTAAGAAACTACTCTTAATTAGTAAAATTTAACTAATTCAGATTGAGAGAGAATAATGTTTTGACAGTTTCAAAGCTTGGGCAGTTTTCCGAATAATAGTTTTTTACGAATTCAAATAGTGCGAAGTCGTTTACTATAAATTAGTGAAAAATTACTAATTCTATGAAATGAATTAGTAAAAGTATTTAATGAAATATCTTAAAAAATTTTAGAACCTCTAAAATTTCACAAAATCTTTTAAAAGTCATAAAAATCTTTTTAAATCGCTTAAAATTCTATGAGGAACTTTAAAATCATCTAAAAAAAGTCCGTTAAAATCCCTTAATTTCTCAAAATCTCTAAAATTCTTTAAAATACCATGAAATGTCTTAAAGTTGCTAGAAACCCCTTAAAATCCCACACAAAAATTGTTAATTCATTATAATTCTTAAAAATAGCTTTAAATTGCATAAAATCATTTGAAAATCACAAAAATATTTTAATTAATATTATTGATTGAAAAATAAATAGTTATTTATACAAAAAGTTTAACATTACTGATATTCGAAGAACAATCAAATTCATTATGAGCAATTCAATTAGTAATTAAAACTACTAAATTACTACTATTAAAACTGTCCCAAGACGTTTTAGGACGTCCTAAAAACGTCCTCAGTTAGGCCATAAATAAAGTTCTAAAAACATACAATGTTCCAACGACGTTTCAGGACGTTTTTTGAACACATGCAAAAAAATAGCCCAAATGCGTTTTAAAAAGCATTTCTCCTAGAATATCGTAAGTTGTACTATTTGATATAGTAAAACTTAATAAATTTCAGAAAAAATGCGTTCAGAGCGCACGTTGACTATTTTAAATAGTAAATGCACCCATTTCTTTCCATCTTCTTCTTTCCTTACATTTTTTGGCTTCAGGACATTTTTGTAGACGTTCTCAAAACGTCTTTCGTGCCCTCTGGCTCAAGGTGATTTTTTCAAAAAGAGCATACCCTATAAAATTCTCAAGGTGTGAAGAGAACGATAGGAGCTGATATCGCCATGGCCTTGAAATAATTTAGATTACGTCAGGCTCAGTAAATGATCCATGACCTGTATGGTCGATCGTACTTTTGCTGATCGTCCACTCTGAACGATCATGCTGACTTATATACATTTCTGTATTTCATCGGTTGACAATGTAATGTATATCTGCATCAGGATGCCTGGAAGCAGAGAAGGCGAGCAGAGTATTTATTATACCCTCACAAACTCCAGATCAGCACGGAGATTGTCGTCATGCGATGTCGACTATGGGAAATGTTTATGGTGGTTCTTGCACGAGCAACGTTATTTATTGTAATTAAGTTCCGATCACCGATTGGTGTCTACGTACATGGAATCATGAATCCTGGATATATGTATAGAAGTCGAAGCTTGGATCAGCTTAAACAGACGTAATGATATGAAGTGCTATTACTTTTATAAAAAGAACCATTCCGTCGCGGCTTCTTCAAAGAAATGGAATTAGAGATTAGACCGATTTTACAGAGAATATATAGATTTTGAAACACAAATTTATCCTTTTGCTCTGAAACTGAAAATGGAGTAAAAATAAATTTAATTGGAGTTGGTGTGTCATTTGAGTTCAGTGGAGTTAAAAAAGGCAAGTTAATTGATTGCAGTGCATTATTTATTATAACCTTTTATTTAATTAAAGAGAAAAACATGAAGCAACTATGTAACTATATGTAACGCTATGAATATCCGCTTCATTTTATGGGGGATAAATTTAATGTTGGGTTAATTAATTCAGACCTTCTATTTTACTTAAAATCTCCTGTTAAAGAATCGCTTATTTTAAATATAATAGCATATGCGATGGATATAAAATATCCTTTCTTCTAATGATCTAAGCATACAGCATCGATTTAGATGATTTATTATGCGATATGAATGTTATGATATGGTTGATAATCAACTGCATTAGCAATTCGTTCTGTTCTGCAGAAAGAGAGCGCATTTAATAACCGTGTATTGTTCGATATTATATTAAAAGCTTGTAAATATACAGATTAAATTAGATTCAAACCATATTATCCCAGTATTGGTCTATAAAGTCACTTACACTTAAACGATGTGTTTATAATAAATTATCATATTATATGGGTCGCATAAGAATAAATTTGTTATTTTTCAAAACTGGTTCTTCCAGGGGAAAGGTTTATCAAGGTTGTAATATATGGAAAATCGTATTTAAGTGATAAAGTTCTGCTCATTAACTTAATTAGCAGTGCACGACGAGATAATAAGAATTTCTTGATATTCGATTGTCAACTTTTGAATTTGGAACCTTAAACTTGTCAAGAAACGTCAACAATCAAGCAAGGGTTTCCACTCTTCTTATATTTTTATAAATATATTGCACTATTCTTATCAAAAATGGAAACAAAAATTCTTACTAAATGGAAACGGGTCAACAAAAAGGTTGAGAGGAAAAAAGAAAGGAGATTTAATATTTAATGTAATTGGTTTTTGCAAACATGTGTGTGCACAAAAAGAAGCCGGACGATGGTTGATCGATGGGCGAAAAAAAAAAAGAGGAAAGGAGTTGCGTTTTCGTAGCTTTGATGAGAGAGCACGAGGGATCTCCCTTTCTGTTGCGGTCGAGCGTTCTCTCATATTAAATCACAAATTAATGACATTAGCGGTGCTATAATATTGTACCACTATATTACCGTGACGGGTATTACGTGTCTAGAGTCATTTCTTCGTCTCACTTGCGCTCTCTTAAGTCATCAACCTCACTCTCTCTGTTCCTCTGGAAACACTCTTACTCTTGCAAAGAAGGAATCAGGTCACTGCGCGTTGCAACTCTGCAAGAAAGCAAGCTGCGCTCCGGCCGCGGATTAGAATTATCGAATATCCCCCTTTTCCCCATTTCCCACCTAGAACCCCCTCAGAAAGCGATGATGACTACTATAATAAGTAACGGGCTGTGGAGGAACATTTGATGGCTTATGAATTTACAAACCGGAACTCTATAAGAATGATTATATAGATAAGATAATTTTAATCCGTTCATTAACTTTTTTTCTGATCTTAAGTAACATTGACGTAACTATTTGTCTAATTTTCAGCTAATTCGTATAAAAGGCAACGCCTAAACTCGTTGCAGCGTTCTAGCTTTTTTGGCACTTTTTCTCCACGCTTTTTGCCACTATCAATTCAACAACACTGTATCAATAGTGTGAAAACCGCGAAATTGGAAACACTGGGTCACTGATATCAACTGCGGTTGCGCAGCACTGCACCTGCCTTTCTTTTTTATTTCTTATTACACTTTTTAAAACACCTTAGAGTCGTTACGTTATATTACATTCTATGTGAATTCGACTCGAATAAAAAAGTAATCATTCTCAGCATCCTCAGGATAGACCTTTTTCTCTCGATATTGTTCTAGATTAGAAAGGGTGTAATTAGGAAGAAATTCCTTATTTTCCTTTAATATTTTACGTACAGAGATATAGTGAAAAGTTAAATATGTATAGTCAAAAGATCCAAAGTAGATTACAGCATGCGTTTTTGTCATTTCGCTGAAATGTTCGAACTACCAGAGGGAGGCGACACATTTCGCGATCTCATTGTGCCAAAAATTGATATATTCAGTATCTCTATGCTTGTAATATTATGCAATATTATGCAATGATCGCTATAGATTTTCTGTTTCATTTCATCTATGTGGACCATTGCACTCTTTTGAACTTGAGAGCTTTTCTATGACAGCAAGTTTATAGAAGCTGTCCTGATTACGCCGTTTCAGACAGAGTTTAGAATTTAGGTTGACCATATGGTGAAGCGAGTCATTTTGTTTTTTCTCTCTCCCCTAGGCACGTTATTAATATCATAAAGCACGCCATTCTCGCATATATTTAGTATGCACATGCGTCAATATCCAAGCAAAATAGGCGACTTGATCGATGGTGCGTATCGTTAAAAATCGATATGCTTAAGAAGTTGAGGTCCAGACAACATAATATCACATCACGTACTAAACTTACTCACACATCTAATACCACCGCTTATCCTTCGACTTATATATTCCTACAAGTAACCTTCGCTACTTGTGATTTTTAGAACTACTTAAATTCACTGCGAAACGCATTATAACCAGCTCAGGTTTATTAATAGCAACGATTAATTTTCACCGATATTATAATAATAATTTCAAGTGAAAGGGCCAAGAGATTGGAGAAAAAACATGTGTTATAGCTTTATAGTTGAAAAAAGCTTCTTATTTAAATAATAAGGAACAATATTGAAAAGGTGAGAATGGATTGCCGGAAGAGGATTATTTTTATATCGAAAGGTGAGTTTCTTTTAGAAATTTTGGGTCGCCCCGGGAAAAAAGTGACCGGACCAGTTGCAGCGAGTGGGTGGGGCATATGGTGCGGAGAACTCTGACAAAAATAAATTCTTAACTTCCTCGTGATGACGTGGGTGCAGCGCGCTCTTATATGCACGACTCAGGAACCTTAACAAGCCGGTCCAACGACTCAAGTCGATCCACTGAAAACAGTTCATCAGTAAACAAAACATGTAAACATTTTTTTGCATGCACAGAAAGCTAGGAGTCTTGTTCTTATTCAAGTTTTCAGTGCATTGTTTGTAAGTCTATCCTTCTGGATTTTGTTTATATATACTAATATAGAAACAAAATCTAATATTACAGTTTCAAACACAACTTTTTTTTTCTTTGAGAAGAAATTGCGCCGCTACAATCGATACATGTGTAACTCAATGACTGATAACACGATCAGTCATTCATGTCAGTGACCAATCAAAGATAAATGTCACTGTATGATATTTAAACAAATATTCTGAGAATCTAAGAAAAAGCAATAAAAAATTAGTATCTTCTGCAGTCATGAATTTAATTGTTTGTTTTTCAAAAATGTAATAAATCTCTGCTCCTAATTAAACGATCTTAAAAAGACTTTCACTGTGGAGTAAAAAATCTTGATCGTTTCCTTTCTTGCAGTTTCTGGATGTCTCGTCCGATGGGTGCGCCAGACATGTTTAAAACAGTTTAAAATAAATACCTCATCGAAGGTGGCGTTAAAAATGTTAAATCCCTCGTGTGATCGGCCGCTTGGATGCTCCCTCCGGTGATTCCGAGATCGTATAAAATCATAAATTACCACCTAAAATTACGATATACTAATCCGTCGCTCTAAATACCGACAGCCGTGATTCACGTTCGTTTGGACGATTATATTCACGTTCTTCATTTGATTTTTCGAAGACTTTATTTTGCTTCACAAAACAAACAATAGGTACGAAGATTTACAATTTTTATTTTTGAAAGTGGACAACTAAATTGAATTGATTTTATGTTAAAGTAACTCTAAATTGTAATTAATTTGTGGCAGTTAATTTGTAGCATTTGGATGTCGTTGTAAAGACGAATTTAACATCCGTGGGGTTCTAATATAGCGATGCAAGCGTGAAATATAGGTCACATGCTAGAGCGGTCTTTTATATGTGCCGCCATTGAGAGAAGACTAATTTGAAATTTTAAATAAAGCGCATGCGTAATATTAAACATAGAATGCGTCGCACGTGCTGCACTTCAAAGTGTCAATTGTAACGTTGAATGCGCCATTGTTTTTTTATATATCTATATGACTTCTAAATTAATAAAAAAAAAGAAGTATGTAATTAGGTCAGGAGGACGCGATTCTAAAATAAATATAAATATAAATATATAAATATAAATAAATATAAACTCTAATACAAATCGTAATCATTTTCTTAAATGACTAAAAGACGTCCAAAATGACATTGAGAATATCATGATATTAGATTAGTGATCAGCTTGCACGTTTGACTGATAAAAACATATTTGTCTTATCTACGAGTTTTAATTCTGAGGTTTTGTGGATTTTAGATTTTTTCTTATCGAGAACCTCATGGAGGACACTCCTGATTGTACTCTCGAGATTATTACAATATGAAGTAAAAGTATAAGTCTATTATAATTCGCAGGGCTACTATAATAAAATTCGTATAATATAAATAATATTGGAAAAGACAGTTTTCAACTCAATACTTATGTGGACATATCAGTGCGTAAATATCTTATCTCAACCAATTTATTCAAGTATTAAAACTATGCTAATTAACTAGCTTAAAAGAATCAACGAGAAGTAAGTCATTAATATATCATCTCGGCGGATGAGTTATCAAAGGTTTATGAATTTTAAAGTGATTTTAAGACATTTTATTTAATCATCCAAAAATGTACTTTGATCAATTTTCATAGCCCACTCAATAGAATTGAATGCTTAAAAACTATATGAGAAAATGTGTTTTTAATATCGGAAATGTGAAACTGCTACATGGCCTGATTCCATGCATTTATATTCTCCCTGGTCGCCGCATATTTGAAAAGCTTCTCTGGGTCAAATTGACCCAGAGTGACCATAAGGGTTAAGTAAATTCTAAGAATTTGGAAAAGGTTAAGTTATTTCAAGGTTATTTTTAAGAGTTCTAAATAATTTTAAGGTATATATTTTTAAAGATTTCAAAAAGTTTAGTAAAATCATATTATAAAAATATTGAAAGAAAATGGTTAAGATCGACGATATTTAAAAAATGTTTTTTTGCATCGCTGGATGTTCTCGCAGGTTCAGAATCGCGTGTCAAATCGTGTTGCGAACGAGATATCTTATTCTAATTCCCGTGGGGTTCCGCACGTATGACTTGGCCTGTTATGGCCAGCATAACAATGCATTACGTAACTCTGGGGTCGAATCCTCTTTACCTCCTCCGTGCGACGTTACAGGAAAGTGAAACTCTCGGAAACCAGGTCACACCCACATTGTGCTCACTGCACTGAATCGTGCCGATCTACGAGAGACTCGTCTACGCCAAGACAGATTTTCTAGGGGAAAGGGCGGTAACTCTTCAATCTGAACGAAAATAATAAGTACGCTGGCAGTTCTCAATCCATCACAGAAAAAAAAACTTTACTCAAATGCCATTGTCTCCACCTATTACAACACCTATTACGTATAATGAATAAGCTTAGTTGGTAATAATTAATAAATTGGAAATCATTAGAACTACTGAGCTACTGAATTTTCAGTAGTTTTTCCACAGCTTCTGAGTAAAAGAAGTGAGTCCTGAGTCACCGACAAACAAATAATATTTAGCATTCCTTGTTCAAAAAGAAAAGGACACAATCTTTTATGTTTTTGCAGTATCGCAAATATTTTTCAAATGTCCTTGACATGTTTCTACAAAATATAAATTTTCTTTCTTTATTAATTTTTTAAACAGATAATTGTCTTCAAACCATGTAGAAAACGGACGTGACTGAATATGGTTGACTTTATGGTCCTATGTGAACCAACAATAACTTACAGTCACAAAAAAACGTTACTCTATATGAGTAACTGCCGCGAAATTGCATAGACATACTTTTATGGCTGAGACTAACTTAAATTTATAGTTCGAGGTATATAATTATGCTTTCATTAATTAGCTCTCGCGCCGTTACCATATTGAATTACAAGCTTTACATTAATTTTTATTACAGGTGTTTAAATATTTATGAATTATACAAATTTATCTGTTAATGTGTATTAAAATATATTAGAAGCATACTTAAGAATCTTACAATATTTGTCCTCGTTTACATTTTAATCATATTTGTGGGTATCTTTCCTTAATTAAGAGCGTTTTCGAACTCATTATCATAAATAAGAGGAGAGGCATTGACGTCGGTTGTAGATTTTTTTCATATACACTGACTATCTGTCGCGAAAGTATGATGTGATTAGGAGGTCAATGGATACCAAAGATTTATCACGCGTCGGATAAAAAATTTGTTGTCACGTTGACTCGTAAACGTGTACATATTTATTACTGGTATAGAAGGGCCTGGCAATTTGCGAGAAAATTATACATTGTCACGCGAACGTAATCGTTACGGTAAATGATTTATGAATGAATTAGGTAAACGCACTGTCGATCGACGTGTGTGAAATTGACATACTGAAGAATCTGGCTTCTTAAATCGAGCCGATCAGGTGCTAAACTTTTGCCTCCTGTTTTCTCATTAAATTACGCAAGAAAGAATCTCTATCGCTCAGTGCATTCATTTCATTTCACTTCATTTTCTTTAGTTTGAAGTAGAAATTCGATGTAAGAATCTAAATTAAATTAATTGTACGCATTGTATAATTTATTAGCATGAAAATTGAATGATATTCACGTAGCTCTTGGAAGAATTACCTCGAGGGCAACTTTGGCCTCTGACTCACTCGAGTTCACTCGTCTCGTTAAATCTATGCAGTATGCAATGTATCACATTATATTATAAGCTTTTTACAATATAATATGTGAGATTTGCGGTTCGCAGAGGTCTAGGTATATAGGAATGAAAAATATATTTTCAGATGGTCATTTCTTGGAACGACCTGGCCGCTTTAATGTATCAAGTGCAGCCAGGGACGCATCTCTCAAAATAAATAACTTATACACGGAGAAAAATGGTTGTTCAAACTTAACGTCTAGAATATATTCATCCTAAATATCTAGATATTCATCGATATTTAGATTGAATTGTAACCAATCGTATTATTTGAGAATCTGAGATATTTAGGCTGCAGATACTTACTCTCTCAACCTGAAATTTTCTTAAATCTTTTCAAATTCCGTGAAGAACTTTAAAATCGAACTTTAAAATCACCAAAATTTCGTTAAAATCCCTTAAAAATCTGTCAAAATTTCTAAAATTCTAAAAATGTCATTAAAAACATTTTAGATCCCTTAAAATTGCGCAAAATCTTAAATCGTAACTATCTTTGCAAATCTTATGAAATTTCTTAAAATTGCGAGAAATCCATTAAAATGTCATAAAAAAATATTTAAATTTCTCAAAATTTCGCAAAATCTTTAAAAACTCATTAAAATTTTCTTAAATCGCTTAGAATTACGTGAAGAACTTAAATATCCCTTATAAATTGTCAAAATATCTAAAATTACAAAAAATATCATAAAATGCTTTAAAATGACTCGAAAACTTTTACAATTCCATAAAAAAATGTTTAAATTTATTAAAATTTCGCAAAATCTTATTATTGCTTAAAATTCCGTGAAGAATTTTAAAATCACCTAAAGTTCATTAAAATCCCTTGAAAATAGTCAAAATCTCTACAATTCCTAAAAATATTATTAAATTGCTTAAAATTACTAGAAACCTTAACATTCGATGAAAAAATGTTTAGTCCCTTTAAAATTTCGCAAAATCTTCAAGAAGTCATAAGAATTTTTGTACATCTCATTAAATGCTTTAAAATTACTTGAAAACCCTTAAAATTCCATGAAAAAATGTTTAAATCTCTTAAAATTTCG
>JAUESI010000036.1:828395-873597 GCA_032275145.1 Synergus laeviventris
TTATATACCATTTCCTAATTTATTTCCGCATTCTTTTAAGTTTATTTTTTAAATATGGCGTAGAGCATGCCCTTAATTGAATCTATTTATCGTATGATTAATTACTATTTTGTTGAATATATTTTAATCTACGTGAAGATGTCATTTTTACTTTATTTTAGCTGTAGTTATTTCCATCTATTGGTACATACTAAATGTTTTAAAATGGATTGTATCATCTGAACCATATTTAAATAAATTAATATTACTTTTTTATCAATTATAAAGGCATGCGATAATTTGCCATTTATTTTGTATTATTTTTTCTGTTTCTTGCAGGTCTAACTTTTTTGGTTTTAGCGAAAAATATTTGTTATTGTGAACGTAAAGTTGGTGAATCTTAATTTTCTCTTATGGTAATTCTTACATGCTCTTAAAAAAACACTATAAAAATTGATACCAGTTTTATGAATGGATAGGTGATAACTATACATTTTCAGGGAGTCTGAGGTTTGTAATTAAAATTTGCTTACTTTTTATTAAAATAAACGTAGCTTCTTTTATTTGCATTACAGATTGAAATTATTGATTTATTTTGAATAAAAATGTGATTTCTATTTTGCTTTCAAAATTCGGCACATTGCGCTATCTATTGACCAATATAACCTATTTAAGGCTATGTGGTAATTACCATAAGAGCAAATTTAATAAAGCGTAAAGTTGGAGAAACTAAATTGCTCTTATGGTAAAGTATCGATGTCTTCAAGGCAAGTATCATGTATAAATTTCTGCATTACCGGCGTGTTTTTTTTCTGTAAGATAACTTTTATAAGAATTTAAATTGTAAGATGTCAAGTTGAAAAATTGTGAAATTAAAGAAAAAGTACTAAGGTACGTTTTCTTCGTTTTAATAAAGATCTTTACGTATGTAAACATTTCCAAGGAGTAGTTTTCAATGTTTTTACAAGAATCTGCAAATAGTATTTTGATAAGTTTTCAGCCCTGGAAAAAACAAAAGCTGGCTATACTGACGCAATTATTAAAATATTTGTTCCTATGTTCTTCTTTAATCTCAAATTTTATTTAATAAATAGAGTGTTATTATTATAAAAAATTTCGTGTAAAAGCCTATCTTACTAAAGTATGATGTAAAATGCTAAAAACAAGAAAAGAATGCATTTCTGAATGATAACCCGGAAGTGACCGTTAAAACTACCGTTATAATTAGTTAGTTGGTATCCCTGGCTTTCAAGTGTCTGCTGTCGGGCGAAATCGGAAGCGTCCGAGTCCTGTCGAATTTGGTCGAATTTTCGCCGTGATATTAGCCACAACAAAAAAATTGGTACCACTATTGGGTAAATAGTTTTCCCAGAATACAGTATTATATTTCTGCGATCTCTTTTTCCGATTTCAGACATTGATTTCGATATTTCAGCTTCATATTTTGACAAGGTAAGTTTCAGTTTTTTGCGTATTAAAATGCTAATAATCTTTTCAAGTTATCATAATTTTTGGGCCCAATATCTTTGAAGGAACGGACATACGCACGCGTATTGTTGTGAGAAAATGGGAAAATGCGGTCCAGCATCCATTGTCGAACATGCAAAATTCATAGACACTCTGTCAAAATGATCACGTGTATGTTTTTTTGTCTCAATCAACGGTTAAATTTAACCTTCAATGATGATTTACTCTGATTTACTTTAATATTGCACGAGTTAACCTAAAAGTTTTCATACATTTAGATCCACGCGAAACTCCCTCATGTTTTTGTAACCGATCCATTTTTGGACGCATTATCGATTTCTCGGTTATATTTTCGCATTGCTCCGAAACCCGACATTCAATTATTAAAGCTAAGAACGAAAAGGTTGTTACGAATAAATCGAAGTTTCTATTTTTTCACTAAAAGAGGTAGGTAATTACTGTGGGCTTCCCTCCATTTCGAGGCTTCCTTTACAATTTTTGTGTTCGGAGCTTCCTTCTCATTTTACTAAGAAAATGTTTTGTGCTTTTGGAGTTTTTTTTTAAGAATGGAGATTGAAGTTTTCTTTTAATGTTTTCGTAATTTAGAACAATGTAGATAATGGAATACTTATAAAATCTTTAAAATGGTGTAACCACTTTTATCAGAAATTAATTATTTAATGGAGTAGAGCCTATATTATGCAAATTGCCAATTATATATTTTGAAACTTTAATTAAACGTTTATAAAACAAAATATTCGAAATTATGGAAAGAAAAAACTATTGTTAGATTCCGAAAGTTTTCTCTAAAATATTTAATATACGTACAAATTTTAACCTTTAATTCTGATTTATAAATTATAAATATTTGGTCGCGTTTTTAACAATAGCATTAAAGAGCCATTGCATCTTATATTATTTTATTCGAATGTTCATCAAATCATTATTTATCTATTTTTATGGAGAAATAATGCCATGCAATGTCTATAATATGAAATATAGATTTATGTAAATTAGATTTTTTTATTATCGAGTAAAGCTTCTTTATATCAAGAGTATTTTAAACCGTCAGCTATTAATAACTTAATAAGTGAATATTAATAAATTCTAGAAACACCAAAAAAAACAATTATTTTTGTCATGTTTATATATAGAAGGAGACATAATGCGCGCGCGTTTACTTTGTTTTTAAATGTTATATTTTATGATATTTAATACTTTTTTAATATTTACATATTTCTTTAAAGTGTGATACTTTATAAACTATTGATATAGGCATTTATAGATAAATAGATATTTATGTTTTCCTATTACTTTCTGATTCTGATAAAGCTTTTCGTCTTTTTTCGAAAACTGTCAGAAAATTCATATTAGAAAATCAAAACCTTGAATCTTGACCTGATAAGTTGTTTTTAAGTAAAATTTTGATAACATATAGCATACTATCGCATTTTATGATAAAAACTTTTTATCTTGTGGACTAATAGAATTGAGTTAAATAATGTAAATATGTAATGATTAACTGGTGGCTTTATATTTTAGAACGTTATTGTAGTACATAAATTTATTGGTAAAGTCGACTGTATGCTTTGTTTCAGAATAGGTCCCGAAATTAGGAAATATCAACAATGGCTGGTGAACAACAGCAATTTTTCCTTAAATGGAACGATTTCCAGTCAAATATGGTGTCTTCGTTTAAACACCTAAGAGACGAAAAGAGTTTTACGGATGTGACGTTAGCTTGCGATGGGCAGACGTGCAAAGCTCACAAAATGGTTCTGTCGGCGTGCAGTCCATATTTCAAATCTTTGTTAGAGGTATAGTTTATTGATGATTATGAAAATCAAATGACTTATATTCAAAAATAAAAATGAGAAATGTATATCTAAGGGTTTGATATTTAATATTCGGTGTTGCTTTTATTTTTTTTTAGGAAAATCCGTCCAAACACCCAATTATTATACTAAAGGATGTAGCATACAGTCACTTACAAGCAATTCTAGAATTTATGTATGCTGGAGAAGTAAACGTTTCACAGGATCAACTTCCAGCCTTTCTGAAAACTGCTGATCGACTTAAAGTCAAAGGACTTGCCGAGGCTCCGGGTGCCATTAAAAGGGAAGGTTAAAGTCTTTACGTGTCTAGTTATGGTAAGTAATTTCAAATTTAATTCCGAGCTTATTACTTAAAATCGGTTTGTCTTACATTCAGTAACATTACTGTAAATTAATTGGTAATTAAGACTAGGCTACCTAAATTCTAGAATATATTGAGTGTTAAAAAATGTTATTGAACTTAAAAATAAGCAATTTATAGTTAACAATATGAAAAATCTTCTGAAGTCGAACAGGACTTGATGGTAGACAATGTGCTCCAAAGGTTTAGACCACGCACACCAACAGAATATGTGTATATTTAATTTAAAAATTTACATTAATTATAGAAATTTATTTTTCAGATGTTTGGGAACGTGTGCAGACTGAAAAAATGATAGAAAGTGATCGCGTAAACGTACACACATAATAAGTACACGAATACTACACAATCACGCCCATGTGCACGAAATATTTAACCTCTGGTTCATGACTCGGATCAACATGATTGTTGATGTAAAATAAAAACTATTCTCAACTTCAATGCGTTGATATTGTATCGAGAATATAGATACGCGTATGTGAGTGCAGTAGAATGTTGATGTTTGTCTTGAACCCAATATGTTACACTATACACTCATTATTTTTTTAAAACAGACTACCGGAGATTTAAAATATAAGTGGGTCATAATAGTTAAATACATGCAGGCTGTTCAGGGTAATTTTGCGAATCAATGGACGTAACGAAGTCTCCCTTGGCGATGGGTTCCGTTTTCTGAAATGTTATAATCAAGTCTGATTTTATCTATGAAAGACTGAATTTTCAAACAATATCTTTATTACAAGATATATTTCAAACTATGTATATTTGAATCATCACCTAATGTGATTTTCAATTCTCGTTTCTACGCCCTTTTATCTTTGAAGAAATTTTCTATCGATAGTTAATTTTAATACTTTTAGATCAGAAAACCCTCCCAATTTGTAAATCATCGACTTTTAAATGAAGGCGTTGACGTTTATCGCCACTAGATTTGCAAAATCCCTAGCAATCCTATCACAGAATTTCAAGTTTACTGGATGTAACACAAGCTGCTTTAAATCTCCATTATGAGTAAGGAACTTGAAATATTTCCTGTGGCTTATGTAAACACCTCAACTGTACAGTAATCGTTATACAGACTCTAAAACACATTTCTAATTTTTATCACAATTTTCCAGTAACCTTGACTTTCCCTAACCAAATACCTATCTAGCCAGTTTTTATACCGGCGTATTGACATTATTACCGATAGACCAAATTTATTTATGATAATAATATATTGAGGGTTGGTTGTCCTGAACCAAGGGAAAGATTATTGTAACATAAAGCGAGTGACCTTTTTTAAAGCTGGAGCGCACAGTTCCTTTACTTTTCGGGTAATGAATTTACGAGTGAGCCTTTACGAAAATAACCAGGAAAACAAACTGAAATTTTTAATACACAAACGATACAATTCTAGAATATTCCAATTGTTATTTCATATACGTACCTATCGTTTAGTATACACCGTTAATTTAGAAATTTACTTTCATTTAGTGATTTGGGGGGGGGGTAAGGTTAATTCAGTGAAAAAAAAGCATCTTTTTAAGGATTTTTTTGGGCGATACAATTAGTGTTGTTAATTGATTCAGTAAATTTCCATATAATAATGCAATATTTGAACAATATTTTCCTAAATTTTCCTAAATTGCAAAATATTGAAAATTGAACGAGTGATAGTGAATCTCCGGAGGCGCCTCGAAAAAAAGTTCTTTTGCAAAAAATGCATTTGTTGAAGGAGACTTTTCTCGAGGTATCCCTGGGAGCTTTTTATATATATATATATATATATTATTAATTTTACAATAACAAATGATCCGATTTTTTTAAGCAAAAATCTTTTGTTTGCCTTCGAAGTACTACGAAAAATCGAAAAAAAATTCTCCCAGGGTTACCTCGAGAAACATCTCCTTTAACAAATGCATTTTGATTTTTTTGTTTCAGATGATTCTGTTGCGAGTTATGATGTACTCTATCGCCAAAAAAAATTCTTAAAAACATGCCTTTTTTCATCGATTCCCCCCTACCCCTCCTAATGTTCGTTCCTTGATTGATTCAGGCTACATTTGCTTCTTTTCTAGTAAAACATATTCTTGTAAGCACAAGTATCACAAAAAATATATATTTCCATGCTTCGATGAACGTTGTAATTATTGTTTATGCAAAAGATTTTTTTAAAGATGTTATTAATGGATTAAAAAAGGAAACTTGTAGATCTGATGCACAGGGTGAATGAAGTGGTTTAGAAAAGATAAAATGTTACTGTTTGACGATTCGTGATTCGATTTAAGTCTTCATAACGAAATGAAACAGATGTTTGTTACGTGCGAAATATAATTGTACAAAATAATTGCATAACACTTGCATCAAATTCCAATTTGATTGTAACGTTTACCAAATTTCTTCATGTATTTTGTGAGCCAAAAGTGTGTCTTGCAATTCTTGTATACAACTATAAAGTAAAAAGTAACAATTTGTGAGCACGGAGAGAAGTAAATTGTTGTATGCAATAATTATTATTAAGAGTAATTGTTATTACCAATATTTACACCGGATTCTGTACTCGACACATAATTTTTCTTCGATTGACGATTCCAATTGTTGCAACGTGTGAATTTGCTTGGAGTACGTTATTCTAGAATAGGTAAAATCGACTAATGATCCCTAAATCCGAACAAGTTTATAACTTGTTATGAGCCTTCTCCAATTTATTTCTGTATATTGTGAATCTTCCGAAGTTTACGATAGTAAAGGATCATTTTCACGCTAAGCGCGGGAAGCTGGTTTCAAATGGAATATCGTAATTTATTCTCGATTAATTGTACGTACAGGAATTTTCTTTTCCCTACTAGATTTACTTTTAATATTGTCATAACTCATTGAGGAATTATGATATGAAGATGTTGAGATATAAAATAAATTGTGTAAATATAAGTCGTTCATTAATTAATTTCTTAATTACGCGAGACACTATACGCTCATATTTAGAGTTACAGGGTGGTCACAGGTCAGGGAAATGTCAGGGAAATGAGGTAGCCGTCAGGGAAAAAGAGAAATTGATATATTTTAATAATATTTTGAAAGGATTTCCGAATATCATTATAAATGTTTTTTCAATTTTTAAAACTTTACATTCTTTAAAAATAGAACACATTTAATAATTCAAATCACATTTCCCGCGAGCGTAATATTTATATTTTTTTCCTCTCCGCAGGGGGTAAGTCTTAGAATTGAACGTCCAACATTGTGTAAAAAATTGATCTAGTTTTGAGTCAGATCAGATAAGAAGAAATATTCTTTTGTATTTTATATTTTTTTCAAATTGTTTTAGATATTTGTTTCCTATTTCGGTTATAGTGATGAAAATTTACTATTTAGTTGAAAATTGTCTGTTTTAGTTGAAATCAACTGATGTTGATTTGCCTTCAATATGTCATTAAAAGTTTGACAATTCAATGATAAGAAAAAAACGCCTGAAATAAATTTATACACAATATTATTTTTTACCGCCAATTGAAATGTCAAAAACATAAACAAAAATTTAAACAATTTATTTATTGTTTTTTACTTATAAAAAAAAATTCCCGAAACAATCCTTAAAAATAGGGACGGAGCATAAGACAACATCCTTAAATCTCTTGAAATCTTTTTAATTAACCATTTAAAATCTTTCGAAATTTATGGAAATTACCTTGAAATTTTTTAAAATCCTTTGAAGTTTTTCAAAATCTTTATAATGTACAAATTCCACATTATAAATGAAGCATTAATAACTGAATCTTCATACATTTGTTGCTGTTAATTATGCATTCTACTTTTCAGAGATATCGTTTAGACAAACGTATTTCCAGGAGGCTTGGCTGCATGAAACGATTTTTAAGAATGTTATCGCGAAGCACCAAACGGACTGAACCAGTGCAATATGCCTGTTTTGCAAAAACAAGGTTATACATTTGAGCAACATGGGCAGGAGGGCGCTAATAAGCCATATTACAGGAAAAGAGCATAAGAAGAAGATCTGTGATAGAAACTCATCTTTCGGCGTCGAAACTGAACTCTATATTCTATATTAGTGACTTTTTTAAGCATGATTGTAAAGAAAGAAATAATGACCAAAGAGACCTTTGTGTTCAAAATAGATTTAAAAGACAGTAAGAATCATATTCTTGCTAAGGAATTTCCTTTGAGCAGAAATAGCTGAGCTACGTAAACTGAAAGTGACTGATAAAGAAATTCTTCAATTTAAGACAGATTGTGTGAAAATTCTAAAAAAAATTTGTCTTAAATTATTGAAAAATCTCCTTTAAAGTACAAATTGTGCAAAGGCATAGCATTTTGTGATCCATCTTTGTTGGCTGATCAGAAAAATACATGTGTATTTCGTTTAGAAAAGGCTTTGGAAATCTCTCAGGAGAAACAATGGCTCTGAGGAAGTCAATGTGATTTAGTTTTAAAGAAATTAAAGAATTTAACCTGATGTGATATTATCTTGTAAGGTCTATGATAAGGAGAATGAGCGGTTAGACCATTTTTGGAGAACTCTAATTGCAGCACACAAAAGGTCAAATGTACTCTGGGACTTTTTGAAGAAAGTTTTTATACTAAGTCAAGGCAACGCATGTGCGGAGCGTGGATTTTCCATAAATAAAGAAATCGCATTGTCGAGAATCAAAGAAATGAGTCTCTTGTTGCCCAGAGACAGGTTTATGATGGACTTCAAGTTTTAGGTGGCTTACTCAAAATGGAAGATACCCAAGAAATCAATGATCCTGAAGGTCCGCAATTTAAGAACTCTATATGAAGAGTCTTTGCAAAAGAAAAAAGCGGAGATGATTTTAAAAGGAAATGAAGATGTTAAAAAGAAAAGACTGGTTGAAGAAATTGAAAGCCTAAGGAGAAAAAGATAAAGATTTTGAATGAGAATCAGAAAGAGGTAGCCAATATTGATCAACAGCTGGAGGCTGGAATCATATTATAATAGCCTATCATTATGCTTATTTTCGCTTTTTATAGTTTCTGATTTTCTATATTTCTCATAATATATTTTTATTAAATGAAATAAACAATGTGGTAACAGTTTCTTTGTAAAAATAAAGATCCGTTCTTCATTTGTAGTTATTTATTTATTGATAGTTTAGAGACATTTCCTTGACTTACTTAACCAATACTAATATGTGAATCGCATTTTTATGACGTGTTTCACTTTTTGGCGACGCACATTATTGAAACCTTAATCGATTTTATAATAATTTCGTGTCAGGGAAACTTGTCTAAATGTCAGGGATATGTCAAGGAAATTGAAAAATTAAATCTTGTGGCCACCCAGAGTTATTTATTTTTATTTATTAACTAAGAACGCTAAAATTTTGACATCAACTTTTTATTAATTACTTTTTCAGTCAGTTTTACAAAATAAATACATTTAATAGAATATAAACACTTGTAGACGTATGGTACGCCAAAAAAGTGAAGTTTTGATTTTTCAAAGGCCAATATTCTCTTCAATCAGACATGAAAAACTTACTTATTAAAAGAAGTTATTTAACATTAATTTAGAACGTACACTTTTTTGAGCACATCATAACTTGTTGAGATGCTAAATGTTTTATTTTGGATTCTTAGCTTTAAATTCGTTAAAAGTTTCAGAGTGGAATAAAAATGTATTCGAGTGAAACATATAAAAGTACAAATCTTAAATATAATAAATAAAATACAATAGTATTTAATAGTAAATATGTAAATCTCAGTTTGGTGAATAATACATATGATGTACACTTTCACAGCAAAAAACATTTAAAGCGCAATGTGTTCAAAAACCTCTTGAATGGATGTTTGATTATTTTTTACAGTCTCAAATTCACGTTATTGTCAGTCATGATATGTTTTTTTGATTGAAAACTTTCATTTCACTATTCAAATGTGATGTTTCCTCAGGAATCTGAAAATTAATATACATATATGGTATTTAAATATAAAATTATTAGGATATGAGATTGGCATTAGGAAACGGATATCAAAACACGAATTACATAGTATAAGAGTCATACAGATAAGTAATAGACTTACAAAATGTGATAATATATCACGTAGTGGCAAATTTTTAACTAATCTCAATTTGCAAACGTTAGAGCAAAATTTTATAAATTGGACGTACATTCTTCGTAGGAAGGTGGAGCTATATAAAAAGAAGACAGAGATTATATCTTCTATAAAGATCAAAATTAATAACTTTAATCTGTAAATAATTACGAAACTTACGGGTCTCAGGTTGTCTTGCATTAGTCATATTTTGGTAATAACTTGTATGGTTTGTAAGAACAAATCCAATTGGTTGATATTCTTCTTCACGATTACTAGGAACTAGTGTAAATGACTGGTTGCCTACTGAGGCATTTTGTTGAATTGAAGAAGTTTGATTAAGGCTTATATTTGCTTGTGGAACCGGAACTACTGCATCTATTGTAGGAGCCGTTGGAATAATGGATGAAATTCTTTGAACAGAATTGGGCACAATTGTGGAAGAAGACGTATAGAGTGGTACAGTTCCAATTAGAATAGGGTAACTTTTTTCTATATTGTGATGCCTGTAAAAAAAAAATTTTTAAAGTTAATGTAAAATATACACAAAAATTTTTAAAATGTTATTTTACTTAGAGAAAATAAGGATTCTTACATTCCAGATGTGAAGATCTTGACTTTTAAACGATATTGAATTTCTATCAAGGAACAGTGAATCAAATTGGAAGGCAGGACTTGTGGCACTTTTATAAACAAGATTACTTCATTTTTATCCCCAAAAACTTCACGTTTTTTATCCTTTCCAATAATTGAACGCTCGCATTTTATAACATTCTTGGGCCTCGTTGATTGGAACTTAAGAATCTGCAACACCAAATCTATTAATACCTATGGTGGAGAATAAATATATCTTGATAGAAATTCTGAAACTTGATCTCTTTACTTGTTCTAAGGAAATTTTAATTTTCTGTACTTCGACAGATCTCGAGTCATTATAGAAGCTCACAGTGACTTCTAAAATTTGACCAGGGACCAATCCACTCACTGGAGTTTTTACTCTGGCGTGTAAAGAACCTAATTTAAATATACAGAAGCAACAAAAATTTTGGTATTCCTCATCATCGATACCCACCTGAAGAAGGAAATATATAAAAATTAAATGATATAAAAATGGATATATAAAATTCGTATAGGTATGTTTATTTACCGCTGCACGTGACATTTGATTTAGATTATAGGGCGTAAGAACTTTAAATTTCGCTCTATCAAACGGATTTAATGAATCAGAGTTCTCTATGAAAGTAGCTGTTGCAGAATACAAGATTGCACCAAACTTATGTTCGAAGGAACAAGGAATATTTTGTGGCAACGAAAAGCTGAAAGGGTAGTCATTTTGTCCTGCAGTCAACTGCCTGACATCGTCACCTGAAGAAAAATAATATACGACTAATGCATTTTTTGAGACACAAAGATATTTGTACAAGCGTTGCATATGCAAGATATGATAGATAAGATAGAAAATATGAAAATACCTTTATAATTCAATTATTTTGCTTTCTACGTTGATTTACTTACCATCTGTGCTTCTAATTAAATAAAATACACGTTCAAAATATGTTTCGACGGCAGTAAAATCCTCTAGATACGTTTCTTTTCGGCCATTGAGGTTTTTTCTTTTTTTCTCCTCAACCCATCGAACAGCACATCGTCCTTCAATTTTCATTGAAAGTGCTGCAAGAGATTAACGTAAAATATTATGCATTTTAAAATGTTTATTTTACTAATTACAGGGTTCCAGTTTTACTTTCTTAAATGCACATATATTGATTCATTCACATGCATACACGTTTATGCATAATGTGAATACTGTTTTGATTCACAGGCAATGTTTGTTTCAATGGTTACTCTGGTGAACAGGAAACAACGTAATTTAACAAGACCTTTTTACCTTTGCATTTTGTGTCCCTGCTTAGTTGAATTGATATGGAACCGGTAATATTATCACCAGGAGAATAAATCGGTTCAGATCTTTCAAATTCAATAGTAACTTTTGGAGTTCCCATAATAGATCCACCAGTAATACCTGGTAATACAAAGAACACTCAATAACACTCTATTGCGATGCACAGCGCGCACGGGCCACTGTCACAACAATGAAAGCTTTTTCGCCACGCCAGTTATGTTTACATTGACAGTGGCAGTAGAGATCGTGGAGATATTACCAGATGACACTGAACTTATTTGCCACCAGGTGGCGAACTGAAGAGTTTGTGTTCCTCACGTTGTGCTGACAGAGAGGTGCTGAAATGTTCGAAAGAAGTTGGAAATCGTTTTATTAATGGAATTTTTTTATTATTGTTTTATTAATTACTGATTTATAAGAGCAATCTGGTTTATTTTCTAGCTTTTGCACAAGAGAAGATCCGTGCGGATTCAGACTTAGCATAGAGCTGAAGATACTCGCCCACGCAGGAGCGACCTTTGGGTCCTTGCCCCTCTACTTAGAGGGTTGGCTCTGTTTCTCGTAGGTTCATCCCCTAAACATCCTAGTCTCCTGTTCCTCTATTTCTATTTCCTACGTACTTCTAGACTTTAAAGTTATACTAAAGCATAAATTCTTTATTTAATATTATTCGCTAAAAGTTTGCTTAATTACAAATATCAGTTAGTGATAGTATAACAATGTAGTAATTAATGCAGATTAAATATAAATGATAGGATTAATAATCATTAATCCCATCATTTATCAATCAGCTTGTTCATATTAATCGACAAGGACTCTCAGGAATCAAATTACTATGGAACCGATAGTAAAACCCTGGTAAAAACTAGACTTTGTCGAAAGGCTTTCTATGAATTTTTTGACTTTTCATCCGGCAAGCAGATTTGACCGTCTTTTGTTTGCTAAACTCGAGTGTTCCTCAGGAGTCTCAGGGCCAAGCTCGTAAAATTATAAAAAACTCTGGACATTTTCGTTCGTAAATCGACCCTGAGAATTTCCACTTTTCCTCGAAGAATTGTTAATTTGTTTTCTAGAAGAGCTAACGCGGAATCATTCGTGTAAAGTTTTATATTCAAATATTATAATTTGAATTAACGCGCGAGGCGCTGTTGCGCAACGATGAAAGTGGGAACTCAATCGACATTCATCACATTTGTTGTGACGACCACCTGATCTCAGGATCGTCTGTGATTCGAGTTATAGAAAAGGCGCGAAAAGTTTACATTATTTAATTTGCCTATCGGTCGGTTGATAAAGATAAGCTCGGAGATCTTGGAATAAAAAATGAGAAAAGTGTAGGTTTCAAATTTTGAACATGCATAATAATATTTTAAATACAATACTTTGTTTATACAGATTATTGTTATATTATATAAATTAAATCTATAACCTACATCTTCAATTTACTCATTTGTGTCTCATCTATCAATCTCTATCCCTTTCAATCTCTTTGTCAGTATAAACATTTAACCCGCTCTTCTCTATCTCATAGATATTAATTATAATCCTGATTAAAATGCATAAGTTTCATGATTTTAGATTTTAAAAGAAATTGAAATTGCGAAAAAAGACACAACAGCGTTAAAATGATTAAGCAGATAGAAATAGTAAAATATATGTGATATAAAAAGATTAAAATAATTGTACAAGGATAGATATGGATATAGAAAGAGAAGAATTTAAAAAGATATGGTTGGTAGTATACTTCCGAGAAAGACAGAAACAACAAGAATATTCTTGTTGAATATAACATGGATAGAAAGAAAAACATTTTGAAATGGATAGACTTAGTAGTATGTATACTTCAAGAGAAATAGAAAAGGATTGGAATTATTAAAGAAGGATAGATGTAAATAGAAACGTATGGATTGAAAAGGATCTTCCTAATAGATTGTAGAAAAGATAGAAAAGGATTGAGATAATTAGATTAAGAATAGACATGGATATCAAGGTAAAGATTGAAATGGATAGACTTGGTAGTATACTTCAAGAGAGATAGAAAAAGATTGAAATGATTATATGTAGGAGGATAGAGATATGGATAAAATGATAGAGATTGAAAAGGATAAGCGTGATATTAGACTGTAAAAGAGATAGATAAGGATTCGAATAATTAGACAAAGGATGGACATGGATAGAAAGGAATGGATTGAAGAGGATGGTCTTTTTAGCAGATTGTAAAAAATTAATAATTAAATTAAGGATATACGTGGATATCAAGGTAAAGATTGGAATGGATAGAATTGGTAATATACTTCAGGAAATATAGAAAAGGATACAGATTATTAGAGTAAGGATAGATATGGATAGTAAGGTAAAGATTGAAAGGGATAGACTTGGTAGTTTACTTCAAGAGAGATAGAAAAAGATTGAAATTTTTACACATTATATTATATTACATTATGGATAATGGTAGACATTGAAAAGGATACGGGTGGCATTAAATTATAAAATATTTTACATAGGAAACTATTCGAATGATTAGACAAAGGATAGACATAGATAGAAATGAATGGATTGAAAAGGATGTGCTTTCAAGTAGATTTTAAAAAGGATAGAAAAGGATAGATATGATTAGATTAAGGATAGCCATAGATAGAAAGGTAAGATAGAAAAAGATAGATATGGATAGAACGGTAGAGATTGAATTGGATAGAATTGGTAATATAGTTCAATAGAGCTAGAAAAGGATTGAAATTATTAAAGTAAGGGATAGGAAAGCAGATATTAAAAAATAGGCATGGCAGTTGATTGCAAAAGGGATAGAAAAAGATTTATTTGGATAGGTGAAGAATAAGGGAAGATTGGCGTGGATATAGGTGGAAGATAAAAGAAGGATACAGAATGATAGAAAAGCGCAGATTCAAAAAGATAAAGACGTTATTGTAGAACAAGAAAGAGATATAAGTAGATTGGTATGGATTGGGAAGGACACATTTGAAAAAATTTTACTTTTCCATTTCAATCCTGAAGATTGAAAAAGATTCAAATGGATAGACTTCCTATCTTTTTACTTCCAACAGGGATACAGATTCTGGTATTATTGTGAGGATAATTTCAATGAAATCGA
Source organism: Synergus laeviventris (assembly GCA_032275145.1). Taxonomy (NCBI): domain Eukaryota; kingdom Metazoa; phylum Arthropoda; class Insecta; order Hymenoptera; family Cynipidae; genus Synergus; species Synergus laeviventris. Next base: position 843,107 of record JAUESI010000036.1, read on the forward strand.
TAATATATGAACCCATGGTCCAAGGAACACTTATTTCGGGATTATTATTTATATTATTGAAAAATACGTGTTTCTTTTTGTATTATTGTTTACGTCAGAGAATAGAGTCTTAAAATGGAATAATAAAAATATTCCTGTGCAGTGAAGGACTATAAAAACTCCTAATTGGAAAACTGCTTACAATTTAGTTGAGGATTACAGTTCTAAACATATAGTAAATATATAGAAACAGTTTATCGAATACTGACAATTTGAGTCATTTTCTTGAGAAAGTACAAACGTACGGTTGAAGGTTTTCTATGCGTTGTACAAAGGTATAAACCAATAAATCTGACAAATTTTAATTGAAGAATATACAAGAGAAGCTGGTTTAGTATTAATTTAGTAATTCAAACGCAGAAATTAAAATAAATTATTATTAACTCATGAAACTTAATTGTTACGCAGGAACAATAATGTTATACTAAATTTTGGAATTAGCTGAAGTGCTGGCAATTTTGATTTAGTGCCTAATAGTGCATCATGGCCAAACTTCAACAAATTATTACAGTTTTGTCTGTTTTATATCTAATATAATTTTAAATATATTCTACGCAGATACGATTATAGTCAAACTAGGCCTCGAAATATAAACTAAACGCTCAAAATTTATACAATAACGCGCAATAGTTAATAAATTGGAAATATTTAAATGAGTAATATTAATAATATTCAATTTATTAAAAAGTAGAAAATTACAAATTTACAAAATCGAAGACCGTTCTGTCCTTTCTTTTTAAACTCTCAACATTTCGAAGAGATGAATGCAAAAACAAATATTTTATATAATTTTCCACCAACGCACTTTTTTGCCAACAAACTTTCTTTCTTCTTTGCTTTAATTGTCTTATTTATATTTAAAATTAACTTTTTTTATATTCTCATCATAACATCAATATATTGGATTTACTTTTATGTATCATAATCCTCTATAATTTCGCATTTAAAACCCACAAAATTAAACCTATACATTTTTAAAATTCAACGATTGAGAAATGCAATTTCCAATATCAAACTTTCTGCGACTATTTTCTGGATGTACGGAAGTGGGATATCCAAAGATGAATGAGGATTATATAATGTGACGAGAAATGATTGGATCTTAAAGCACTGATGTACCATATGACATTTCCAAATATTTCTTAATTTTTCTTGTTTATCCAGAGACGCTTGCGCCAAGAATTCAGTAAGAGGATGCCTCGTATCCATCGAGGGGTGGTTTCATCCCTCAGTAGCGCGCCGGCCGTCATCAGAACAGTATCCCATGTCAAGTCATTCGCATTTCATCAGTGAATCGGAAATGTTAGTTTTATCAAGTGCCAATAAAAATTTAACTATTCCCCGTTTATCAAATTATAAAAAATCTCGATCTTGTACACGCTTGAATAAAAAACAATTGAAATCGTTTAATTAGCGAGAGCATGCTCAACAGGTTAAAAGCCCGAGGCATCTCATGTGACCTCATGTGTGACAACATTCTCTCTTGGGCACTTGGTTTTTCCAATTAACATCGCATACCGAATTACTATTTTAATTAAAAATCGCCTCAGACAATTTCATAAATAAATGAAAAACTAGGATTAAAAAAATGATTTAAAAAAATCGGTGGAATCATTTATCAGCATTAAAATGAGAGGATTTGATTGCAAAGTTTGTATCAATTCATTTTGCCAATTAAGAGATATCACATTTATATGAAAAGCAGAGATTTAATCGATGCAAATAACATTCGGTTTTGCGGAAGAGGAATCAAAGCTACCTTTGGTATGTAATTAACCAGCTGCGGAAGAGAAACAATTTAATCTGTTGTCATCAGAGAACGTTGATCGATTATCTTTCACTCGTTAATTGATGTAATCGAAACTTGCATTCTTGAATTCCGCTTTGCTAATAACAATATCATCAAAAATAAATTGCCCTTTAATTATGGAAACCTTCCTGTAGGAAGGGAAATTGTAAATAGTATGTGATGGATTTAATATAAATTCTGGAAAATGGATATTCAGAGAAATATATACACACGAAGAAAATATAGGAATAAAATCCGAAATGAGAAATTATAAGAAGAACAGAAGATGGCATGACATGGATTTTTATGTATCATATTTTTAATTCTTAAAGAGAGTTAAAAATTTGACAAAAATGGCAATGAACAGCCCCGGACCTTACATGAAAGCACCAAAGAGTCCAAGACAGCTTCCGCAGCTGCCAATGTCAGGCCAGAGGAGTCCACTAGCAGTTGCCAAGTCCCCCAACACTCCCAGGGTATTCGAGTTTCCGCCTGATTTTAATCAGGAAAAAATGAGTGCAACTTTTAATTTTGAAGATTTTGTTCAGGCTGTAGAATCGAAAAGTTCACAAGATCTATCCGGAGCCAGGAGTCCAAGTTGTAGTGGACTGTCAGGTACGAAAAGTCCAAAAAGCAACTTTCCATCTTCGCCTTGTCAAGAATCATCAGTTTTCCAGTTCTGTAATCCAAGAAAAAGCATTAATAAGACGATGAGTTATCCCCCGAAGAGTCCAATTTCTCCAGGAATTACACATAGATCACCGAGTTCCTTGAGCTTTGGTCAGAAAAGTCCGAAGCCTTTCGACAGGAGACGAAATTCGTGTTTTAATTTCGGACACAAGAGTCCAATGTCGCCAACGATTGTTACAACTTCGGGGCAAAGTCCAACGAGTCCTGGGTATGAGATGGAATCCAAATTCGGAAAGGATTTTGGGAAAGGGGGTACACTTTACGGACCAGGGAAACGTTTTGGATCTTTGCGTGAGAAGAATAGGGAAAGTTTGAAAAGGACGAGAGGAAAAATGGGTTGTCATTTTAATAGGAGTCAAGGGTGCTTGAACGAAAAAATGAATGAGGAAAACATTGGACCAGTGAGGAAAGAGAAAAACATTGCAAGGAAGTCGACGAGTGACCTTACTGAGCTGGAAGATGCAGAGACGGAAGTTACAGTACTTTCTAGTCCTAGGAGAAGAGGGTCTATGAAGGGTGGATTGGGTAAATATAAATTATACTGTTATTCATTTATTTATAAAGAGAATCCCGGAGCTAAGGGTGATTAGCTGTACTTATTTATGTATAGAGATTTTGATAAAATTTCAAGAATATTTGAAATATGAATTGAAGGTTGTTTTCATTAAAAATATTTTTCAAAAGAATTCTCATTTTAACTTCGTGTGTCCATTTGCGACTGAGATAGCCTATAATGAAGGTTTAGCTTTCTAAGGTGAAAGCATAGTCGCTTTCTTTCTGAAATCGTAATTCATCAGAAATGGTATTGTTAGAGATATTTATAATCCTTTGAAAACCATCTTTTTACAATTTCTTCAAAGAGAACAGACTTTGAGGAGATTGCATTTATAGAATTATTAACGATCTATTTGTATAATAATTATATAAATCCAAAGAATAACTCGTTGTAGACTATTATTAGTTTGTAGTCTTTAAATTAAACTTCATTTTAATAGACATTAAATGTACAATAAAACATGATTATATATACTTGAATAAATCATGGACAAGAGTTTGTTACTTCAATTGCATTCTAAATATGTATAAATATTCCAAAAAGAAGATTAACTGAATCTAGTTTATTATCGTTAAACAATAATTAATTTTCCAATAACACAAAAACGATAGAGAATCACATTTCAAATTAATTGACCAGAATTCAGCTATTGTAAAACAATTTTTCGATTAAAGACTAAATCAAACAAGGTTAAAATAAGGTTAAAGTTTCGCTTGAGAATAAATTGACTGAAAAATGGATTCTCAGTGTTGTAATTATTTCCCATTGAATGCCGACATAAAGCAACTTTTCCACGGTTTCACGCGTTATGTATAGAATAAAAAGACGATTAACAAACACGGAAGGGTGAAAAGAACAATTTGTTCTGAGCAAATCGTTGTGTCATATAATTAAATTTTCGTATCGGTTCTTTTCCAATCAATTTTCGGACTTAAAGAAAATACACTTCACTTGAATTTACTCCACTCTTTAATTAAAGTAGTTTTCTATAAATCAGCTAAAAATGTTTATTCAGTTATTGAATTTTTTACAAAATAACTTTATTATAATATTCTTCGACGAAAAACAGATTTATAGATAAATAAAGAAAATATTTGTAAGCAGACAGACTTCCAACATTTCCCAGCTTAACATTTCAAATGTTCTCTACAAATTTAAATATTTTCTCGTTTTTAAAATTTTAAAAAGAACGCTTTGAAAATTTTTGCTTTGTGCAGATCGAGATAAAGCGTGTATATGGTAATATCATATCAACATTTTTTAAAGCGTATGATGAGTTTATTCTCAGTTCATATCAGTGCTGCGTAGTGATTTCCATACAACTGTAGAGGCGTATTGATCGAATTCAACCTAATGAACTCTTAGCAATTGTATATTCATATAGCTGAATTCAAAAGAATTCGAATATTTCTTTGATTATAATGAACACATTTTTTATGGAAACTTTATGGCAATGCCATTATTCTCCCCAGTGTTATTTACAATAAAATAAAATAAACGATACAATTGACACATGTAATTTATTACAATTACAGCTTACCTTGCATCTCGTCGAGGGTCACGTGACAGTCAGGCTTCCAATTTATCTAATGTCAGCAATGAGGATGTTGGTCCGTTGAATTTCAGCGCCCATCCACGTTGTCGTCAAAGGAGAACATCCAATTTCCTCGAATTACCAGGTAATAATTGGTTTATTGTATCCATTAAATTCTTCTCAATTTGCAATTATCAGAGCTTTATTAAGTGTAATTTGAATCATGTACTTTTATTATTCTCAACAGTAGCACTGAAAAAATAGTTTAGCTAATTCAATATGTAAGAATTACTTACTAAGAAATTGGTAATGCTACTACTAAATGAATTGATTTATTTCTGGTTGCTAGTATTTAAAAAACTAATAATTTATGTTTCCCTAGCAAATTAGTTGCTACATAATTCATTTAGTAACAAATCTTACCATTTTATTTAGTAGAATGTGATAAAATTACTAATTTAACAGTTTATTTTCATTTTTTATTTTCAAATTCTATACTTTAATAACGCCTTATTTTTTATTCATAACACAATACATTTTGTCAATAAAAAATATGAATTTCCAATATAATATTTTCACAAACTCTATTTTCAAACATTCATTTTGCAAACTTTGTTACGAGAAACAAAGTAAAATAAATTAGTTTATTATTCGAGAGCCGCAAAGTGGCCCAGTTCGCTTGTAGATCACTTTGATTATTTTTGTGTATTAAACTGAAAATAAAAACATGTTCAACTTTTTCGTAATAATGCGACTAATGTGCTCGTTTTCTCTTATATTGATCGCTAAGCAAACTTTACCGTAGAGCTTTTGTTTTACATAAAAAAAATAATGAAGAAACTTATTACTTTGTAAAATGTTTTCAAATTAAATGACAAAAGTTGTGCGAGTTTTTATCTGCAATTCTTCAGATTTTCTCGTTTAGATCAATATAATATATAGGTATATAAATTATGTAACTCGCACTCTAACATAACTTACTTTATTTCTTTTTCTGAGATCTTGATTTCGCTGTAGAGTAATTACTAAATCGATAAATCAACTAATCGTTATTTAAATACTAAAAACCACATAAAATAGCCATTATTATATAATTTCCACTTAAATTTCACTCACCCCTTAAATATCACACGATGATAACATGTTCATTGTGCGAATCGGTCTCTGGGTGAAGCGCTTTTTTATTTCCAATGGCTATATTTCCGATCTTATCTATCCACGCGAACAGCTTGTGAGAGGAAGATTGATCATCTGTGGCGAATTTACAACTCCGACGGAAATTGGTTACCTTCTGACGTAATGCAGGTTACCAAGAAAATTATTCGGTTAGTTTTCCCTATACATGTTTTAGAGGAATGCTTTAAGGAGTATTATTTTCTTTAATTATTGGAGAATATGTAATCGTATATCGGTTTCGGAATCTTTACCAGAAATATGGTAATTTATGATTATTTTTATAAATTATTATGTTCTATTTGGCGATAAGAAACTTTATTATAGACAAAAATTATCCGAAAAATGCTCTGAATGTAGGTTTTGGCCTTCAGGGTCGAACATTTAACGGAGAAGTGTTTAGGGGGTTGGAGGTAAAGTTTGTGTAGAGCTTTGCCTCGAGGGGTGGAAGACGACTTACCACTACGTTTCTGCTAATCCAACAACCAACATTCGCTCACAGATGATCTCCTGAAATGGATACTGGATTTTTACTCTCCACGTTTGCATTTTCTTCTCTCCAAATTGAGCTTTTAAAAAGAGAAAAAATAAGTCAGTGCAAAGAATCAAATTCCAGAGCTTATTTGCTCGGAGAGGGAAGAAATTTATATTTGAGAATCACACTTGAGCAGTGTGCTGTTCAAAAAGTGATTTAGAACGTCAAGACCTTATACAATTTCGTAGAAATATAATTTAAAATGGAGCAATCTCTGGGGCTTTGGAGATTGAAGAAAAATACGCTCCAAAAATGTATATTGAAGTTAATCTAATTGAAAGTCAAACGGTCTTTTATTATTTAAAAATATCTTTATTTTTAAAACGATACTTATATTCTTCTCTTTAAACGTTTTCAACTAGAGATAAAAAAAATGTTTATGCATTTTTATTCATTTTCTTGTACCATTTTGAAAAAATTTAGACTAAAAAAGTTGGCTTCGAAAAAAATCTTGGATTTTCGGCAATTCTATCTTGAATTCTCCATAGATCCCGAGTTGAAATATTATACATGTTTAAGCCCTGGATATAATTCCTAATAGAATCTACTTTAGGCCTGCTTAACCTTCTATGTCCTTTTTGGAATTCCGTTGGACCTATTTTCGTCCTCTTTCTACCCTCCTAGGACCTATCTCTACTGCTTTCGTATTTATATAACTTAATTACCTATTTATTATAATTATATAAACATTTAGGCAGACCAAAAAGGTAAAATATATCAAGTTCTGAAAATTATAATTTTTTTAAAATGGAAATTGATCGAGTATATTGTGGAATATATATAATTCAATACCACTTGTTATGGGAGGCCTTTTATTGACCTAGAGGATTTTCAAACCCTCTAAAAGAGGTTTAAATTAAGCCCTCTTTTAGCCTTGCTGGGTGTTAAAAATGAATTTATGTGCCATCTTGTAGGACTAAAAAAGGTCCAATTTTAATACAAATTATAAATATACAGAACCTATACAGGTTCTCCTAATACCTATTAAGTTCTATAATTAGAGGTCTAAAAAAGGACTACAATTTTGACTCGGAATATCTCTTTTGTTCAAAATGGTCTCGAGGTAGTGGACTGAATCCTAAATTTGAGTATCGGTGTTTCTTTCTTTGATAAGAATTTTATTTATGTAAATATTGCATTATTTCTCTTTTAGTTCATGATATGAAAGATATAGGTGCTTTTTCCCATTTTTCTTCTCTGTAAAACATTCTCCTATCACAGAGTCTCTTCATCTCCTTTGTTACTTTTATGGAAGGGCTTGTGGAAAAAATCCATTCACAAACGAGAAAATAATCCAGGAAAAAGATTATAATTTACGAGGATCTTGAGTATTTCCACACTTTGGAAAAAACTCAAGCAATCTCGATTACGGTTATTTGTTTAATAGTTTATTGGTCAAAGAAAATTTTATTACAGTTTAAGACTTTATTGTCAATTAATCAATTATTGTCTATTTAAAATAATAATAATGTTTAATTTATGTAGATCTTGACTGGCAAAGTATTTTTCATGAGTTTCTAATATCATATTGAATGTGAAATACTTTGCTCATAAATATTTAGTATGAAAACTTGTAGTCATATGCACGTACGTAAACTCTAGTCTATGTCAAAAGTTCCTTTGCATCGCTCTCTGAATACTAATGCATTTTACGTTAAGGTGTCGAGTTTGTGAGTTTGTAGAGGCAATTTCGTTCGTGATATTGTTGACCTAATCTTTGATATATTTCACTGATTGGATAGGGGATTAGAGTAGCTAATGAAGCTTTTCTGAATAAGGGATGACAGGTTAGTACATATTTAACCAAAAATTTTTTAGGAAACAATTTTAATGAAAGCAAACATAATTGACGTTGCTTTGAAAAGTTCATTTTATCACTGTCCCATTGATTCCAAGCTTAAATTTTGATTTTGATACTTGAGTTGACTAGAAAATCTTCAGTTCTTTCTACATAACTACGTACGTGAGATTTCGCGACGCAAAATATTTGAAAGAGGATTTTCCTTGAAAAAGTTTTCCCACGAGGTCTTCCTGTGTGAGAGTGAGGTGTTCTAGAGAAAATAGGAAGAATGGCGGTAAAAACTTGGCACAAAAAGTACAAAGAAATCGTGAACGAGACACAAGATAAAACACTTTCACATATTCTAAATTGCTGGAATATCTTATTATATTTTGAAGTGTTGAATTGAAAATATTATTCAGCGTTTTAGTAGAAAAGTTCTTTAATACTTTGTCTCTTTGAAAAGTAGACAGAAAAAATGTTAAGCAATGATTTCGAGATAGTATATAAAAGTTCGGGGATTCGCAGAGGGTGGATTAACTCTAGTCACTTACCGAACTGCGTACAAATGAAATTGCTCAAATCGGAGGGTGAAACGTGAAACAACTTAGATTTGTGGACACTGAGTAGTATTTGACGAACGTCGACGGATATTTACACTCACCACAATCAATTAAATCTGGTTCGTTACTGGGGTCCAAAATTTCACGAAGGGTAACACTTAATTTCTCACTGTGTGCTTTTATAGGAATTCTCCTCACGTACTTGGAAATATGTCTTTGATATTGAGGAACAGAAATTTTATTCCTTGAAGCAAATCAATAACATGATGTAGATATTAGATCAGGAAAGAAAAATTATTACTTCAGCAGAAAAAAGTATCTTATACCATTTCGTTATTAATTATAATACATAGAATAAAATGTCCACATTGAAACTATGACCGAAATTTGGAGATTTCTTTCATTATCGATTTCTTGAGTTCTTGAGTTGTAAATAAATTTAAATGACATATCAAATAAATAGCTCTGAAGCGAGAAAATAGTTTAAAAGTATAACTTTTATAAACTCCTTATATCTTTTCTTTTTAATTTCCGTGCACTTAGAAACTTTAAAAAATTTATAAGACCTGCTTTTATCTCGCGGCAGTTTTATAGGCAACGAAAATCTATAAAGTAACCATTCAATTAATAAAAAAGAAGATTTCGCTACCCCAAGGTAAGACTTTTTCATGGTCGGTGTAAAAAATTATGTTTAAGATGTTTCGGAATATCAATCCAAATCACGTAAATGAGAATGCTGTCGATAAAAGATCCATTAATTTTCCTCGCGAGTTCAAAAGATCGAGTTTCTATTCATGCATCCTAAGCTTTCAGATCTATATGTATTTTTTTTTTCAAGAGGCACCCAGTGCTTTTATAGAAAGTTGAGCTGGACTCGATAAATGGACTGCGATTGAGAAGAGCTTTTAAAAGTCGACAGGATATAGGAAGAGTATTAATTAAGTTCCATAGGATCAATTCGGATTCGCGTGAGCGAACGGAAAGTCTATTATTCGCTATCAGATTATTTAATTAATATGTAATGTTTTCCAAAAAAACGACAATTTTTACCATTTTCCTTTGCTATATTTTTTTTAAGTTGGTTTGGTATAACTATACAGAAAAAATAAATGCTGGACAATTTACTTGAGTGATTTGAACTTTTGTATATATGCCACAAAGTTTTCCAGCACTTATATATGTGTTTCACGTGTAAACCGTATTTGAATAATTAACTTAGTATAACTATTGCTCAGCTAATTAGTTCATGGTAGAGACGCGTGAACTTCTCGAGTACCTGTCAAGTAAAGTAAACGTATAAGTATTACTATATATATACACAAAGTGCCTCGGAAAACTATTTCTTCGCCCATGCACTTTATACCTCCAAGAAAATTTCTGAAAGTCAAGTTTCTCTTTGTTTATAGCACTTTGAAACCAATTTTTGAATATTTGCTTCAAATGTAATTTATATGGAATGAAAAGAGTTTCTAGATTCGTGGAGGAGAAGTTGAGATCTGCTCTCAAATTATTCGGTTCACCTCGATTCGTGAAATGAAGTAGTTCTCGCATTAGAGATTCGTTAACTATGATACAGATAAACTAGATGCTCTCAACGGGAAATTGTGGCCAGCAGATAACTTACTTTCGACCTCATTCATCGCAGAGACCTCAACGAACTTTATGACAAAGACTAGGACATAAAGTTACACATGCCTTGTTTTCAATTTATGTGTTAAAATGCATTTATAGTCTGTTCATGTTTTAGAATAAAATTTTAGAAAATACTACAACTGTACTTTGATTTTTGATTTAATATTCTCATATGATTTTGACATTTTTCAGTGCCAGATCACATAAGGCCACGAGTGCACAGCTTGCCTGAAAAAGCATATAATCCGAGAGTAGGGGATGATTTGTATAGACTAAGAGCATTCAGCATCACGCACAAGGGTGTCGTAAATCGTGGAGATTCCATAATTTCCAGACGTAGTAGGAGCAACACTTCCGTTAATAGCAGTCGGTGAGTATAAAATTTTAATAAGAAATCTTACAATTTTATAAGTAATGATAATATCCTCATGTACTCTTACTCAAGGTCTGAGGGGGTTTAAAATCGACAAAACGTGCGTTACGTAATACTTGAACGACCCCTGAGTGAAAAATCCACCTGGAAATATACTTGAAGTTTCACTTGAAGCAAGAAACGTTATTTTTAATTGTAAATATCTTGCAAAAAAATGTTTTCAAAATCAAAACCAAGAGTGGTTTCAATTCTTCCCATTTGAATTGTCGTAAAAATACCCTAAAGGGAAATAAAAATTGATCTCCAGTGAAATTCGATGTTTGATAAATACAGAGGGATTTTTCTCAATATGACATGCTATTAAATGTCTCTCAGGAGATTATAATGTTCACTTGATGTTGCTTTCACGAAATAGCGTTGGGACACTGTAAATTGACTGAAATATTATAAATGTGTGGGAAGAACTTTACTCTGGGTATCCTTAGTAATGGATGGATGGGTCTGGAACCTGGAGATCCTTCTTTACATTTATATATATATATATATATATATATATATTTAATATATATAATATGGTATATATATATATATATATATAATAGAATCAATAGTGACAAACGAGACTTATACAAGGACCTAAATCGTTATGCTTTATGTATATGTTGCATATTTATCTTCTTTTCACAAAACTACCCCTTTTCATATTATCCGCATTATTAATACATTTGTGAAAATATTGACGTTTTTATAAAATTTGCATAATTATACAAACATGTTTTTACCTAAAGTGTAGATAGGTTTCAAATTCAAATTTAACATCCACTGAACGTTAAATTTCAAATATTTCTACATGAAACTTTATTTAAATTCATTTGAGTATGTAATTATTTAAATGAATTCATGATGATAAAAATGTAGGTGAAAATAATGTTTAATATTTAATCATCGATTAATAGATTATGGGTTGTTATTCAAGAGTTACGTAACGGGATTTAAACAATTTTTCATTAATGCTGAGGTAAACAGATTAATTATTGTGCAAATTTTGCGTAACATATTGAAATTAATTCGACATAAATTATAATGGGAAAATGATCCAACCCCATGACATAAGCATAATATTCATTATATGCCTGTGACGGATAGGTCTTCGATTTTCTCTCTTTTTTGTCTCCATAGTAACCAGGTACCTGAAAGAAGGGAAATAATCAAGAATAGAATACAAAGCAAACCTTGTATTCAAGGTGGAAAATTTTCCTTGTTTTCTTCTTTTTTCTCAAAGGTATACTAATTTACTATTATACTCTGTAGCAGTAGTAAGCACCCACATTGGTCGGACCATTGTTCCTTGTAATGTAAAGTAAAGCTAAACTTTAGCCAAGGTCTTTATTTTTCTTCTTAAATCTGTTCTGCTTCTTTCCTCACCCCTAATTTTTTTTCCTATAATGATTCCTACAGCAGTTTTCTGAATTTTAAAGAGGATTGGGAGTGGAAATTCCTTTTTTAAAGTCGAGATGGGCTTTTGAATTGTTGTTCTTGATTATTATATTCTCGAATTGATCTAAAAGGAGGGACAAATAAAAAAATTAAATAACTGAAGAATCTCTGAAGAATGTTTTTGAATGTGAAAAAATACAGTAAAACTGTACTCACCAAAAAAAAGAAAATTTCATTTCATTAGAATATTCAATTGCGAGAATTTTGCTTTTAAAAATATTTTAGAAATATTTATTTAAACTTATGTATAATATAATATATATTTAAAAAATTTAATTATCCTTGACAAGTGATATCATCATTTTATTTTTTTTTATCTTGGACGTTTGTAGCCACAAAATTGCTAAATTGGCTATGAAAGGGTTTCGGCGAGGGCTAACATTTCAATTTATCGAAGTCTGAAAGGGAATCTACCTTCGACCGATAAAATCTTCTGTCAGAAATTCTGAAAGGGGGAAAGTATATTTCGACAACCCTGCAAAGCTCCTCTAATCTTCAGAAATTTCTTGGATATTCGACACTCGTGGTTATTGATATAAATTCGGCATCATACGACTTTCCATCGATATGACAATAGTGTTCTCTCGAATATACAACTCTGGTATTGAGGAAATCAATAACTCTCAATCGTTCTGAGAATGGATTGTCTGAACCCTTGGGGTTTCTGGTAAGAGAAAAAAAAGTAATCTCTGCTACCTAGCAGAAGGATATAAAAACAGGATTAATCTTTTCCCTGATTGTACAAATTTTCTCTTAAGTTGAGTCCTTTTTCGAGGTTCATTAGACCTCAAAATTTGTAACAGGTTCTGAAAGGATGTCAAAATATACGAAATCGAGAATTATATTATATTTTCTTCATTATATTGTGGATATAATTGAATAAAATTAGTCAAAACATTATGGAATTGACAACAAAAAATAAAATATTTTTCACTAAGCTATAGGCTACTTACCGCCGTCTGCAAGAAATACAGGAAACTGGTCTAATTTTAGAAAAATATATTTATTATTACGAGCATAAATTTGGCAAGACGAAATCTGCTCTTGGTAATTACCACATGCCTTAAAACCCAACCTTTTTTCTTTTCTTGTTGTTGTGAGACCTTCTTCTTGGTCACGCAAAGACTTTTTCGGGCAATGACTAATGCAAGAAATAACTCTTGACCCCTTCACCCTACTTCGTCCATTTTTGTCATTTTAAGTTTCACTACCATATATGCTTGATAACTTCCTCACCCTCTTACCATTCTCTAACATCCTTTTTATCAGTTCTTAATCAGCTCATAAAGTTATTTATATCAACAAATGGCGACCTTTCATGTTTCCTATATCCCTGATAATACTTTTCAATTTACACATATATATATATACAACATCAAATAAATAAAAATACTCATTATCTAGTATTTTATTTTTACTTTCGAACGAAAAATATAGAACTAAATCAAGTTTATTAAAATTTGAAGCCATCGTTAGAATATTGGGTCTTTCATAAATCTGTTCCCTAAATTTCTGTTTTTATGACACGATTCGAAATTTTCCAAGTACATATCGTAAAGAATAATAAAATTACGACGTCATTATAACTTTAATATCAGGGATTAAACATGCTTAAGTAGACATTCCAGAAGCTATAGATATTTTAGGTAAATGTTCTTTCTACACTTTTATCACCATGCTTATTTTACGTAAACGATCATTAATGTCTATCTGTACTTACACAGAGCACTTCTTCAAGAGATTTCACAGGAATATTATTTAAATGAGGAACACACAAGCATTGAAATTCACACCTTCATTTTAACCCTGATATCATTTTTATATATAACAGTAAAATATTTAATTTAAATATATTATTAATAAAATTATATTGCCTCGTTAATAATCTCTAAAAAGTTTGTGAGTACATGAAGTATCGCTCGTCTGAAGTCTCAAGGTCGTATACGAAGTTCCTATAACAATACTTTTTGCTTTATACCTTCGTCAAGACTTATAAGAAATCCTTTTAATCTCGAGGCTAAAATTTTTCTGGACATTTTTCACCCTTGAACTCGATTTCCATAAATCTTTCTTCTTTTTCGACTTTTTTTGCTTCTGATTGAATTAGTTTTCTACATAACATTCCGCTCATATAGTCTTACACTCATTCCTGGAAAAATTATAAAAATCTAACCCCCATAGAAAGAATTAATAGGTATAGCGTGCCTTTTTATAGGGTCACTGTGATTCCCATTCACGATATGAGCTGAGATTAAATACGTGCTTTGGAAAACGACCCTATAAAAAATGTAGATTTATACTTGTCCCGTTTATCAGAATATTTATATTGTAGACAATTAAATTACCTTGATTATCTGACTTATACAATGCTCTTTTTAACATTTCGAGGTTAGTAGAGCAAATTGTGTTCTTCATTTTCTTCAATATTTCTAAATACTAGCAACTATGATCCACGCGCGAATAATTTTTCGTTTTTACACTCCTTTTGCTAAAAAGATTCAGAGGATTCGAAAGAATCTCAAATCGAAGAGTTTTAAAATATTTTAAGGAATTTCAAAAGTATTGCAAAGTAATTCAGAATTACAAATTTTTTAAATATAAAAACTAATCCCAAAATTACTCCAAACCCATGAGATTTCGTTAAATCTCTTTACATACATGAAGATCCCAATAAATTTCGTAAAATCCTTTTAACTTCTGTAACATATAATATAATAGAAAATAATCTGAAAATCCAATAAAATTGTCTATTTTTGGATATCAGAATGAATTTCACAAGGTTCCTTGAAATACCGTGAAATCCTTTTATATTTCTAAAATTTCAATCTAAAATTCTTATTCTCGGTGCGTAGGTATATTTTCGAGATAAATGGTAAAATTCATTTTCTTGGTTATGCGTATATAGGATTTTTTGATCTATTTCCTTTAATCATTAGCGGGGTTTCTATTCAAACGTAAATTTACTTCTGCGGTTTCATCGACCCAAAAAAAATCTGGATAAAATCTTGCAAATCTAAGGAAAAAGAAAAGCAGCTTGCTTAATTTTCCATAGATTAATTCCGCAGTTTATGTGGCTCTTATATATTTGATGACATGCTTTATTTTCTATATAACTTTAAGTTTTGCAATTCCAATTTGCTCGCAGTGATGTTAAAGCTTTTCGTTAATTTAAATTTACGATTGTAGATGCTGATGTTGAGAGGAAGACTAATTAAAGGTCTATAAGAATTTCGTGAAGCGTGAAATTGACGTGAAAAATGGAAAAGGCAAAGAAACGCAGTTTCGACGACGAACCTTTTAATCCATCTTTATTCAAGTCTCTGAAGTCGAATATTTTTACTTCGTCAGAAAAGATAATATTTGATGTTAAAAAAATATATTTTGAAGTCAAATACTTTATCAGCTAAGAGTAGTTTAATTTTTACAATACAAGGGAATACAAAATCATTCTATTGAAAAACTTCTCTCGTTTTAAAGGATTTGTCAAGAATATAAAAAATTTGATGACCTGTCGATACGTGTAACGGAAGTTTCCTGAATTCTGGATTTAACGGGAATTACAGAAATGCCAACTACACTAGGTAATAAAATCATGTGTCGGTGGAAATTAAGTCTGATAGATTAAACTACTATATAGGCAAATATTCTGGCTTTACATTTCCAGTTTTGATGAAATAACATGCCACGAAAAGCTTTTTAGGTTTATGGAGAAATCAATGAGTTTTGAAACTCGGAAAAACGTTAACTTTGCAAAGATTTCCCAGGATTCACGAACTTTTAAAGATTCAAAAAATCGATTTATACCGAGTTTATTTTTTTTCCTTTTTTTCATTCGAATTTCATCTTATCGAGTATCGATCCATTGAATATTATGTTTGAGGGACTTGAAGTGCTTTTTCGCCTTGTCGCAAAGAACTTTAGGGGAAGTTATCTTTCTGAAAAATTCATGTCTATATATATAAAAAATTATACTCTATAAAGTTGAGAAAAATTTGTACGTTCGCGAGTCTTCTTCAAATGCAATATTGCACTGTATAGTTAAGTGACATATTTATTAAAGTATATTTAATGAGGCTTAACGGATAAAGTCTAACTCAAAACTACTTTCTTAAATCTTTCCAATACATTAAAGTAATAAGGCTTTGTCCTACATTTGAGAATCACACATAACAGTGAAACATTTTAAAGGCTTCCATGCATTGCTGTGGTTAATAGGATAAAAATCACCAGAGATAAAAATGGTTTTCTTTTCACTTTTCAACCCTTTTGACGGTTAATCTTAATTTCATTCCATTTCCCCTGAGAATGAAAAGATCCGGCAGATGAAATGAAGGTTTATTTTTAATCTTAACGAAAAGGAATTAAACTGAGAATTAAAAATGTCTTTTTATAGAAAATTTAATTTATGCTCACACATTATTCTAACTTTTTTCCGGACGATAACGAAAGCTTAGAAATACAAAAGAAAAAGTCCATAAAATGGCTTCTCTCATAAATACTTTTTATTTTCATCCGCTCAAATAATGTAATATAAATAAAGATTAAACGAGCAGAAAAGGCGTAAATTTGAAGTAATATTCTTTGCTCGTCGTAATTGCAATCATACCATGGCATCTAAATCGAGATCGGACGAGAATAATGAGCAATTGAGCAGTAATAGTCCTTGTAAAAAAGTTCATTCGACGAATTCCTAAAGACAAAAGGAAGAGACGTCACTTGCCATTTGGCGTACACAGACAGTTGGAAACTGTCCAATTCTCAAGCATGGTACAAAATGCTTTTCTTCGTTTTGACTTTACTTCTTATTCTTCACTTATTTTCTTATTTCATCTCTACACTCGTCGTTATTTTAAGAAAAGCTTCGCAGAAATCGTAGACCCTTGTCAAAAAGAAATTGAGGTCGCCTCAAAAAATACTAAGAGAAAAGTGTCGCCTGTCTATCATTTTTTTATGGATCACTCCTGCCGATCATTTATTTTTAAATATATCTCTTTTTTGCATAAAAGATTTGTTTAGTTGAATAAAAATATTTAATCTGAAAGTAACATTAATAGAAATGAATAAAAACATTCTAAACTATTTTTAGTTTAACTATATCCTTAACTAAAATGGGACAGTCAAATAATATATATATACAGTAGAATATGTAATTATTTTATCGTTTTATTATTAAATTTAAAAATAAATAACAATTTGTTTCACTTAATGGAAATTAAAGTCATGTTTTTCCAAATGAGGTTGATAAAATTCACAATATCTTGAGTCATCGATTTTAGATCGACTATTCAAAGTGCCATGAGGAAGAGAAATAGAAGTGAAGGAGTAAAGAAGAAGTGTTCATTTGTGTAGTCACTTTTCAGTCCTATTTCATAATGACCTGACTTCAATCGCGAACAAAGAACTTTCTTGATCTTCGTCATGGAATTGGAAATTCACTGGGGACACCATTGGCGGTTTGGGGCTTTGTGTTCATTATTTCAATGTCATATAATCGATTATTCAGAGTACTCGATTGTCTCCTCAACCTCCATGGACCTCTGGGACCTGGTTGACGACGACATCACGGATTTCACTGATTTAGATGATTCCATGACCGACTTTGTCTGCACACTCTGCACAGTCTTTGACGACTTGACAGACTGCGATTTCACTGCCGACGAGACATTCACCGACTGCTCCACGATGCTCGATGCTGAATCATTTACTGAAAAAAAAAGATTAATTCATTTATTAGAAGTTTTATTTAAAAGGTATAAGAAAATGTGTAAGAAAAGAAACTATAGTTTTGCAGAAATCACGAAGTATTCATAATTTAATTTATCTCCTCAACTAATCGAATTATTTATAAGGCAATCGAAAAAAACATTATGCTTTATTTTTATTGCAATGAAATCTGAAATTTGAAACTCTACTTTATTCTTTATAAAAGAAGTATATTCACATAATCGTGACGTAGCTACTCTCTTGTATGTAATCTGATAGAAAATATTCCTGTTCATATTACTTTCGGATTTACGACAGATTTTCAATTTTATGTACTACACGTAATCGGATCCAATAGCTCATTTTTATTTCTCTCTTATTTGAATTGAATTTTAAAATTATGTTTCTGCCGAAAAAATCTATCTATTTGAACGAAAATTTACTTTCTTTGCTATAATCAAATTTTATATGGAAATAGGAAGGAACTGGTTTTTCACTTTTTGACCTCAAAGTTCAACTCCCGAGTGAAGTGGAGAATGTCAATGAAATTAATTAACTTTTCACGACTCGACATTTTAATCTTCTCGGCATTCGAGTTAAATTTTGATTCTGTGTTATTTGCCAATTTTAAATTGATGATTAATGAAAATCAATATACACCATTCAGATTTCAATTCTATTGCCCGTTTCATTATTCATCTAACTGATTACTGTATATTCCGAAGCGCGAGAAGCTTAGTAATTAAAAACTAGAATATAAAAATGTCCTCCAACTTTCTATTAATTCTGCAGTAAAAGGAAATTCTATGTATAAAGAATTCTCAACGTTTTAATTAATTTTTTCTTTTTTAACAGAATTCTGATTATCACTATTATTCACCTTTGGCTACTTCCATGTTTGCAAATCCTTTGTGTTCGGGCGAAGACAATGGGTGACAACTAGACCAGATGCTGGGATCTTGAGATGAAACTCGCGAGTGAGAAGAGTCGAGCTTGCAGTTATTCTAAACCAGCAGCTTAAAACCGATGGGGAGTTTGATGGTCACGTGTACAAAAGGGCGGGGGGGGGGGAGAAAGACAGAAAGACAGAAAGCTTGGTTTTAACGGAGGAATACTTATTCTTTGAATTTTAAGTAACTCATCACATCTTGAGTCAATGTTCTCTTTACTTTTCTTAGAGTGACTCCATATGTTGATCTTAATTTTTCGTTCGTCATTGTTATTTCTACTAAAAGTGGAGACATCCAGAAATATTTAATTTATAAAAGCCATACGCCAAAATAAATTTTTTTCTGACATGCCAAAATATTCAAATTTTGTCATTTTTAAAACTGTATCATTCTCGGTCTTTGTGAAATCTGTACTGCGCAGGTTTCACCAGCGAGCTTTGTATTTTATAGCTAATAACAAATCAAAGATGTTTTAGTCCAATGCCATATAAGCTATTTATTCGTTTTAATTAGCAGAATAATAAATTATTTCATGAAATGAGAATTATTCGCATCGAAATATGTGCCAGAGGTTTTCATATATTTATACTACATTACAAATATTTTAGATTCTTTTCGCCTTTGGAATTCAAACACACTTTACATATGTTCCCAAAGTCGCAATAAAATAAATTTAGGAGCTTACACATATAATATTACCATAATTCTTAAATCTATTTTGGACGTGGTCGACTCATGTCTTCGTTTCACAAGAAAAGAGATGAAAATTCATAAAATCAACCATATAAGACTGACAATTTTTCTGAAAGTTGAAAGTTCAATGATAAAAAAATGAAAAAAATACAAAAATGAGCTGCAGAGCTTGGAAATATAAATTCATCAATTAAATTGACTTTTTTCCATTACGGGTTTTCAAAGGCATTATATCTTTTGCCTTTTCATAAAATCTGCCATCAAAACGCACTCATATTTTTCGTTCCTGTCGTGTTGAAAATGTTGAGAAGATCACTGCGTTTCTTGCATAGAGTTATGTGAATCTGAAGCGATTTTTGGAAGAATTCCAAATAGTGGTAGACTGAAGTGAGTAAGAGCGAAATAGAAAAGAGAGAATGGAACAAGGGAGAAGAAGGTTGCAGGAAACGCAAAACGCGCTGAAAGGAATTTTAGCTATTTGGGTCTGAGGCAAAACTTTCGTTCTTGTACTCTGAGCTATTTAAATTATTACATTATTTCAAGGAAACCGGAGATGCATTAAGCACAAATTAGAGACATTTTTAAGCATTAAATTGGCACTTTATTATAATACCGTTGAACATCCTGACACTGAAAATAAAATAAACTAATATACTAAATGAATACTGAAAAAAAATCCTCCTTTTGTGAATTCTGTATTTTAATTTAAATATTTTAATTTAAATTTAATTTAAATTTGTATCTCCTCTCTCATTTAATTCTCTTCAGTCTCATGCTTTACAGAAACTTTCAGTTTGAATTAACTATCTGTGTTTTGCCAAGCGTCAAAAAACAGTTTCCAAGCTTTGGAAAAAAAGACGACATATGAACTAGTTAATGAACACTCGGTAGTAATTAAGGTAACAATCTGATTTATGATCTTTTTTCAAGCTTCTAAGCCCACCGACGAGGTATCTAACAACTTCACCATACTCCCATTATATGTATTTGAATCTGTCTCCTACATTCGTAACCTAGCCCTGCGTCCTTTTTTCCTTAATAATCTCCAGGGTCACATGAACAGGACTTTGGACCTAAGCTTCATTCTCGTGAATCCTCAGGAGGGAAATAAGTATGATGAAGAAAAATTTACTGAGTGGGGTCAGAAAATAGCAAAAAAGTAAAGTAGTAGGTTCAGCTTACGTGGACTTTTGTGCAAAGTGTAAACAGTCTTTAGCGATTATTATTACACAGAGTTTCTGTGCTCAGGTTGTTTTCTCCATGGTGCAAAAAAAAACTGGATGAACTGAATAAACCACCCAAACAGAACGTACGTTTTCCCAGTCGTAAAACAGCATGTTCATTTATAAATAGGCGTACATCATAAAAAATATGAGTATCGTTTCCGTGAGCGTTTTTCAGTAGAATGATGTATGAACAGCTGAAAATTTTAAACCATGAGATATGAGGCTGTAAATCGAAGAATGGCCATCATACTCGTATTCAATTTTATTGGTATTCAATGAAGTGGTTATAACTGCTCGATGCTTGATACATCAAACTGAGTATCTGTTATAGGATATAATACATTTTGCTTCTCTCTCTCTCTCTCTCTATAATCGATCGATTATGTCTTTTCGGAACTATGTTGATTAGGGTGGCTCAAAAATGCATGGCGAACATTTTTTTGATGATAGAGAGTCTTGATACCCCCAATTTAATACGAATTCCGAAAAAAGAAATTCATATTTTTTAAAATTTTGATTAAAACACGTGTCGGATTTGACTTAAAGTTTTCCATGTAAATTTCATGGGGAAAAATCACTTTTTGGCGTTTTTGGAATAATTTTTTAGGGTTTGGGAAAATGATTGGGAAAATTTCATGCTTCATTCTCGTTTCCTTTTTTTTTTCTTCGAAAATTCGTTTTTCTTTACAAAAATTATTAGTGGAATATTTATGAACATTGGTTAATTAATTGTTAATTATTTAAACAAATACCATTTGCTTGAAAAATCTTTTTTTCTACAAATTCGAAGTCTATTATTGATACATGTAACAAATTTATTTACAAAAATTTTTTTAGTTTTTCCTCTCCGTTCGAAAATGGAGTGGACATGTATAAAATTATACAAAGGTGGAATGATTCCTGCTAATTTTATTATAAACCCCCATGTATACTCGAAAAATTTTCGAATTAAATTTGTTAAAACAAATTGTTTGTTAATTAATGAAAGTTGGATGATTATTAGTAGAAATAAATAATATCGTATACTGTTTATACAATTATAAACTATTTTAAAATAAATTTGTGTCACGTAAAAATAGTAGACTTCGAGTTTTTAGAAAAAAAAACCAATTTTTAAGCAAATGACATTTGTTTATGTAAAAATTGTTTAAACAAATTCATTTTGTTTAAACAATGTAAAATTAATTAACCAATGTTAATCAATACTCCATTAGATCATATAATTTTTATAAATAAAAACGAATTTTTGAAGAAAAAAATTATTAAAAAAAATCTAAATTGCCTAAATAATAAAAAATTAATGTCCATAAATATTCCACCTTAAAGAAAACAAGAATAAAGCACTCAGAAGGTCGATTTTGTGAAAAATTGTCAGTTTTGGTTTTGAGGGTAGTTTTCAAGGCACCGTAGGGGGTGTTTTAGGGGTGTCAAACCCATATGTGTTATACATGAAATTCTTTGCTGGATAGTTCTTTATGTTAAATCCGGCACGTGTTTTAATCAAAATTTAAAAAAAAATAGAGAATTACTTTTTTCGCATTTCGAATCGAATTGGGGGGGGATCGAGACTCCCTCTAGAAAAAAGTCTTTCTGAGCCACCCTAATTTTGATCGTATAATGTACGTTAAAATAAATTTTTTGCCCATGATGCATCGAAAAATTTGGTTTAATTTCCAGTCAGTAAACCATAAATTGATTCTGAAGACCTTTGTTCCAATTTTTCAATTACTGTCTGATGTGGCAGTGATTGCCCTACTCGAAAATCCACAAGGACCCTTGACTTCTCTTTCAACACTCGCAGTTCCTCTCGAATTTTATGAAATAGGAAATTCGCTCTACATTCGGCTTACTCGAGTGGCTGTTCGTTGTAAATAAATACATTGGAGTAATTTCCAAAACGAGCCTTCAATGTCTTAACATTTTTCCTAAAAGAAAAGAATTTAATACTACTTCACAATCAAAGTCCAATCTTTTTTGTGCGAGGGGTCTGACCACTCCGTTATTCCCAGATATTCTTGGTATTCTTGATATTTTTGATACTCTTTAAATTCTCAAATATCCTTGACAGAATATAAAAATTTTCAATAGATTTAAAAATATTTAAAAGATTCTATGATCTTTAATGAATTTAAGAGATTTTAATTGGGCTGAAATTTCAGACGTCTACTCAGACGAATTTTGTCTTTTTTTTTTCTATAAATTCTCAGCCCAATGTAATTTAAAAATATAAATAATGTATCTGGAAATATTTTTGAATTTAATAAAAATCTTATGTAATGTTAAAAAATAAGTACGTAAAGTGTGAAGAATATTGAGAAATATTCCCAAATATTCCCTCATGTTTCCTATATATTCTCAAATATTCCGAATATTTTTTTGAGAATATATTCTTGGTACACGAAAGCTCAGAGCGGTTGACGTTGACCCTTCCCATTTTTCATATCTTCAAGAACTGGAGATTTGGAAAATGCAATGTTGAGAGTTAATAATGAATCATTCAATTCTTGAGAATCTTCTCTGCTGACTCTCGTTCTGAATTTGGATTCTGTGATTCGGTCTGGCGCTCTTGTTATTTCCCGTCACTCTCATACGTGAGCTGCATCAATAAAAATGATTTAAAAAAATGTGGACCACTTTAACATATTTCCCACGCGATTTTCACGCGAGGAAAGTCATCGATGATTCATGGAAGATTTCCCGAAGGGTATATCTAATAAACTGAAGTCTAAATCTCGATTTCGTGACTAAAAGATTTTGGCAAAGATGGACTGACATACAGTAACACATAAAACATCTTTTGGTAGTAGACCAAAATCCCTTGGCTCGAATCTAATTTCACAATTGGATGAAGCGTTTAAGAAAATCAACAGGCAATTAAATATACATTTTATAGAAAATATATCGAAAGTATGTTTATTATTTTACAATATTTTGATCTGTCTAAAAAATGTTCTTCTTTCCTTTATTAATTTCCTCAATTGGATATAATCATGCAGATGAAATACGTGGTTTTTTTAACGTGCCAGGCGTTCTCAGTACGTGTCGCTCTTCCGAAATAGCCGGGATAAATATTTACCCTCTTCTACACTAAACGAAAAAATGCCAGCGTTTAGTAGCTACTGTTACGTCTGCCAGGGCAAATAATTACGAAAGGTCAAGCAGCTTATTGTTTATTTGAATCTAAATATAAAACTCGAGGCTTTGAAAACAAATACTTTTGTGTTATATTCGGGATTAAAAAGTGGACTTTATAATTAATAAAACTAGAAAAGTTGATGGTTTTATCAGTTATGTGATGGCACCCTTCAGTTTATGATTCCAATTTTCTTTACGAGCAACAGCTACATCCCTGTTCTAGATTTTATTATAGTTTAGATAATAATTGACTCAGGAATTAGGAAAAAATGAGACTTTATTAGTTGCTAAAGACCAACTGGGAAGGAAAGATATTATATAATTAGGGAGTTAATTAGCGAGAAGTTCAGGGACTGTAGTATTTTCTAATTCAGTGTACCAGCAATATCATGGCGTTCTACGGTACGCCTTAAGCTTCAGAGATTTCAAATAAATATTTATTTGGGCAAAAAAAAAGCTCAGAGAAGTCGGACTGTCAGTCAGCCATTATTAATTATGCGGGATTTTCTGGCTACCGCATAATTATTAAATTTCTTACATGTATATTTCTTTATGTCCGGAACTCAATTCGAATTTATCACCTTTATTAAAACAATTTAAAATGTTTACAGCATTGTGAAAATTCGAACTTTGTGTTCCTCTTAATCTGACAATTTATTTCCCCATGAATAAATGGGAAAAGCTTAACTCTAGATTGAATTTATCATTTTTTGTTTGCTTATCGCATTGTAGAGCATACAGCGAATTTCACGGATAAAATGAATGCGATGCAGGGTTTTATGCAATCATTGTCTATGTCTATATATATATATGCGTGAAGCTGACGCAGCACAAGCGAAAAGATGGGGATTTTAATTGGTTTTAGAGGTGATTGACTGACTCGAATATCGAGTTTTTTTTTTATTGTAGTGATCGATCGAGAGCTTTCAACCTCTGCCATTCAATGGGGGTAGTAAGAGGAAGGTTCAGGTTATTTCATGTCTTTGGTTTCCGGGTCTAATATAAAGCTCACTGACATCTATTAGACTTTCATTCTTCCTTCCTTTTCAAAAGAAAACAAGATCGTATACTGACATTCTTTCGTCATGAGTGGAATATAAATTTCACGCAAGGGCACTGTTGCTTTTAGCTTTCTGATTTACAGATGTGTATTTCATATTATGATTTACTTAAAAAACTCAGCACTTTATCATTCTAACTAGATTTTATTATTATTGCATTCATTTCTTTAAGCTCATCTTGCTTACTGAAGCAGGGTGGTTGGAATTTCGATTCGTAAAATTCGGTTAGCAACGCTGAATGCGGAATTTGTAGTCGGGTCATTGAACCTGAAGCAACTCGTTTGTCGTATTATTCGGTAAATTAGATGGAGAGTTTATAGAAAGAAAGTTCTAAAGAATTAAATGAAAGACTTTATTATTGTGACAGAATTCAAAGAGTTGGATTCGAGATTTTAGATTTGTTCTGCTCATTGGAAAAAAAAACCTCGATAGTGAAATAGGTACTATATATACTTTTACAGCTGAATTAACTATTCGATTCAATTTCAAAATGGTAAAATGCTTTATATTCTGGAAAAGAATTAAAACAAGATGTTATTTGAGGATGGGTAATATTCAACTAAGCACTTTGAACAATGGACTTAACTAGATTTCCTACTTTACTCCTCTAACTTTATCATCAATGTCGTGAATTGTTGGTACCAGCATGAGGGGACTCAGCTGTGAAAATTTAGTTTTCTGGAATACAAATAACATAAGATACTTGCGAAGTAATATAACGGAAAAGCCGAGCACAATTATTCGATTAATGGGACTTGAACTACGAGTACGGGGATCGAGTCTGACACCTGAGCGACACAAATGCTGCGAAAATTAAATGAAAAATTTCCAGAGAAAATGTCCCTTTTAGTCTTTGCTTATTTCATATTTAGGAATTCTAAGTTTATTTAGAACTAGCCGAAATTCACCCGGCGTGGCTCGAAAATTTTAAGAGATTTTACAGAAACTTTCAATAATGCCAGGAGATTTTCAGTGGTTTTAGGGGAAATATTTTTAACGATTTCAAAACATTTTTCGAACAAATGCAAGAGTTTTAAATATATTTTAACTGATCTTTTAAATCTCTTGTAATTTAAAAAAAATTGTTTGAAATGGTTTAAAATATTTCAAAGCACTTTGGAATCCATTAAAATCACTTGAGATCTCTTCAACTCTATTCAAGTTCTTTGAAATTCTTTGGAGAATCCTTTTGATAAGTTTTTGGGCTTTTTTAAAATTCACTTGAAATCCTTAAAATCAATAAAAATCTCCAATCAAAAACAAAATAATCAGGCTCGATATTTTCGAGATATATGGTAAAACGACGTTTTTGGATAAGATTTTCAGAATTATTAAATGATTTCAAGAGACTTATTGTAATATAAAGGAATTTTAAGGGATAAAAGGACTTTAAAGGATTTAAACAATTTTGAAGGAATACTAAGATATTATTTCATTTTAGGAATTTTAAAGGATTTTTTCAAAAGGTTTGAACTAATTTTTTAAAAAAGTACCACGGCTTCCAGGGGATTAAAAAGTTGTTTTAACGATTTCAAACGAGTTAAAATGATTTCAAGGAAATAAAAAAAATTGCTAGAAGATTAGGTTAAAAAATTATTTAAAGAAATATAATTTGAAAATATCTTATAAAAATCCACAGGGCAAATTTACGACACACGAAATTAATTTTAAATTAGTAATGTTTCAGAATCGATATTTAAGACACTTGCAAAATTAATTGTACTTTTAATTTCTGAACCAACAATATTTTTTCTATTACAGCGTGATTTTCAATGCTGAGGTTTAGATTTGTGATTCGAAGGTCTTGTATAATTATAAAACGGACTCCGTAGACCTTCTGGATTAAGGGATTTAAGTTACCTTAATTCGAGGGCTGATGAGAACGCCAGGGCTGGCTTTATTTTAGTATATGGGGCAAATCCAAAACTTCATTATTTTGTTTTGAATTAACTAAAACAATTTGTATAATTACTGAGAGTAAGAAATATATTTCGTGTTTTCAGAGAAATGTTGTCTAGACTTTCAAATGCTTTTCCTCCCTCAGTGACATATCATTGTTAGGGGAGGAGGCGATGCAAAACATGAAACTCAGAATATCGTTTATCTCATCCTGAATAATAATAATAATTATTATACGTTCATAACGGGTATTCTTCGTACATGTGTGCGGTAACTCGCAGTATAAAAAATGTATTCATTACATGGTAGATTTCTGTCTGAGTTTATTCACGTGTTTGCTTGATATGCAACGTGATGCATTCGTAAGCGTATAAACTGTGCTATATATAATATACGTACAACATACATCTCATATATACAATATATATATATATGGTAATACACTTTCCAGTATACTAAAAACTTCCTTCGCATATAGGCACGTACGACCGTTGCACTAATTGGTTCAACTTGCTCGTCAGACTGTGATTCTGAAGTGTGCTATATAAAGTACAAAATAAAAATAAGTAAACATCTGTACATAAAAAATACACGTTTTCTTTTTGCCCTACGGATTCTATATATCACAGAATTTTAGTCTCTAGTTTCAAGCAAGAAAAGGGCGAATTGAGAGAGTGCATTTTTAAATATAATTACCATTATTATATGAGTTCTTTCTGGTAGATATTTGACCTGTTATCGAGTAATAAGGATGTTACGTGACCCATTTTCGTCCAATTAAAACTTTTGTCTTTGAAGTTGCAAGTTGAATTCAGTGAACCAACTTCCCGAGTATGTTTGCAGACTTTCTGGAGAAATTTTAATTTAATGCTTTGTAAGCTTAGATCGGTTGTTTATTCTTGGTAGATTTTCTTTCTTTTTATACAGTAGGCTACCATCATAGAAATGTAAACACTATCGACAAGTTCTGTTGGTTCTGGTTTATGTACACTGAAAGCAATAAATTAAGTAACCAGTGACGAAGGAGGTAGTGTGTTTTTGTTCTAAAAAGAAGTTTCGAAACGTATTTGAAAAATAATTAGTGGTTCTTTTCTGTTTCAGAAACAGTAATGTCTCTGGTGAAAGGTCTCCTTTTGAAGGATCTTGCTGTAGTGGGCAAGGCGTCGCTGTTGAGAGTACAGAGAGTGATACAGAGGATGTAACGAAGTACAGGGTTGTACTTCTTGGAGATTCAGGGGTTGGAAAAACTGCTCTTGTTTCGCAGTTCATGACCAGCGAATACATGAATACATACGATGCGAGTTTGGGTGAGCATTTTATTTTTATCTTTTGTAAAAATAACTTCTCAGTTTTACGTGGAGGCATTACAAATTGACAAGTTTCCAATTGAAAGCTCTTACAGAATTCTAGAATTGCACAATTGTTTTTTTCTTGAAAAACAATTTTCGCTTGAAGGTTTTCACTTTTTTTTACGCCTTTGTTATCCGAAAAAAGTGTATTTTTAAACAGATTCCATTAAATATTTTCTAGAGATTCAGAGTCTCTTTAAATTATAAAAGAAAAAAAGCAATTCAATTGTTTTTTGAACAAAGTTATGTCCCTGACTTTAAGAGTAAATCCACCAGATAAGAAGTTTTAATCGAAGACTTAAGCTTTCTCTGCAAAAGCTGTGGAACTTTTTTTGTTTCGCGATGGAATTGTCTCCTTCTTCAAAAATAATTTTCGTTTTCTGTTTATTTCAAATATTTCATTTGAAGACTTCCATACATTATTTCACGGTATAAATTCTGGATGTGACTTTAACTGCGTTTTTATAACTTGGAAAAGATGATCGTAAAAGATAAAATCACGATTTACAGAAGAAGAATTTGCTAGTCGACTCAGTGCCATTTGACAAAAGTTTTTTCGTGTGATCGAATACAAAAAGGGAAACTGTACATTATTATGCTGAAGTTTCAGACGTCTATCTCTGACGAACTTTTTCTTTTCTTCAAAGATTTTCACTACAAAAATGGTTTTATTTACAATAATTTGTTTATTGTAACAGAAAACATGGGAAATGGTTTGCAAACAATATTTTTAATTGCTGATGAGAAACCTTTGATGAAAAAAAAATTCGTCTAGGTTGTTTATATTTCTTCTTAATTTAAATATTGGCATGTATGGCAACGAATTAAAAACATTGATTAACAACTTATTTATAAATTCTTTCAGTTATACAGTTATAGGATCAATTTTTTAATAGAAACTAGTAGGCCCTGGTCGGGATTTCTATATTTTTAATAAAAATATTTTTATACAATTAAGCATTTATGGGGCAACGATATAGTAGTAATATTAAAGAGATTTCAAAATACCACATGAGTTTTCAAGTAATCTCGAAGGGTTTCCATAGATTTCACAAGGTTTTAAGAGAGATTTCAACAAATTTTAAACATTTTTTGGAATATTTTTAATATCTTTAAAATTTCTTGCAAATCGTTTATACATTTCTTGGTATTCTTTTAGGATCCTTTGAAACTTTTTAGTATCATTAAAAATGCCTTGAATTTTGACGATCTCAACATATTTTAAAAGATTTTTCAGAAGACTTAAAAGAAATGAAAAAATATTTTTAGTTATTTCTAAAGATATCAATAAATTGAAGAAATTGAAAGATATTTCAAAAGATTTTACAGGTTTTTTTATGGATTTCAGCAAATCTCAAAAGTTTTTAATCGATTAAAAAATTTTTAAAGAATCTAAAAATATTTTCGTTTTGAAATCACTTGAGAATCTTCAAACTCTCTTAAATTTTTTCAAATACCTTAAAATCACATAACATCTTTTGAAATCACTTCAAATTTCCAAAAATCTCTTAAAATCCTTTAAGATTTCTTGCCATTTTTTAAATCTGGTGAAAGCTCTTGAAAATTGTTTGTAGAACTTTTAAAATCCATTATAATTTTTTAATATCATTTAAAATACTTCAAAATACTTACCAAATTTTTCAATTACTTGAAACTCTTCTGAATTCTTTTGAAATTCTTTTTAAAAAAATTTAAATCACTTGGAACTTATTGAAATCGCTCTAAATTCCTTAAAATCACTCAAAATCTTTTGAAAATCTTTCAAAATTCTTTAATATCATTTAAAATCCCTTGAAATATTAAAAAAAATTTCTTTATTACTTTAAAATCTTAAAACTCCCCTGAAGTCTTTTGAAAATCTTTAAAAACTCCTTAAAACCACTCGAAATCTTTTGAAATCTATTAAAAAATATTGATATCTTCCAAACTTTGTAAATTTTCTTGAAATAATAAAAAATTTCCTAGAACCACTTTCAATCTCTTGAAATCCCCTTACATTCCTTAAAAGCACTGCATGTCTTTTGAAAATCTTTCAAAATTCTTTAATATCATTTAAAATCCCTTGAAATATTAAAAAAAATTTCTTTATTACTTTAAAATCTTAAAACTCCCCTGAAGTCTTTTGAAAATCTTTAAAAACTCCTTAAAACCACTCGAAATCTTTTGAAATCTATTAAAAAATATTGATATCTTCCAAACTTTGTAAATTTTCTTGAAATAAAAAAAATTTCCTAGAACCTTTTTCAATCTCATGAAATCCCCATTCCTTAAAATCACTGCATATCTTTTGAAAATCCTTTAAAATTCTTTAATA
>JAUESI010000036.1:876663-921615 GCA_032275145.1 Synergus laeviventris
GAAACGCGGAGGTAAATGGCCCAATTTTAGGATAAATATTTATTATTGCTAGCATAAAGGTGGGGAAACTAAATTTGTTCCTGCATATTTGCAATATTATTTAAAGCTCTGGTATTTTTGCTGATAATTTAGGTTAATGTATAAATTCCCTTTACCATATATCTAAAATATGCTTCTAAATATGCACCACACATTCATTTCAAAATTGATTAACCTTGTGGTATCAATGTCTATATTGCTGCCAGCGCAAATTCCATCCTTTATCAATTCATCCCTACCCTAAAATAATTAGAGCACTTGGAACGATTGAACAACATAATCAATCACCTTCATTCTTTTGTGGTAAACCTTTTACTTGTTTGCCTCCTGCAGACTAGATATGCTTTGTGTTTCTTTAAAAATTGTAGGGCGAAACGAAGTTTCATTTGGTTTCATTATATTTTCCCCACTTTCAATATAATTTTTTATTTTATATAAAAAGACTAGGTTTCGTTTTTATTTAAAATGTCGATTTTCTTGTTCTTTTATTGTTTGAATTACGTCCAAATTGGATGGTAATTGTGTAATAAAATCTAATTTGTCCAAGGTGAGGGGTGGGAGACGCTTCATTTTTCCAGAGTGCATCATCACAGAGTCTATTAGCATCCTTTTAAACAAAATTTCTTTTAATAGCTGGAAAATTCGCTCTCAACTTACGAGCCACACGCCTGCATCGTCGTGTATTCGATAGTATCACGTCCCAGTTTCCAGGTTGCGGAAGAAATGTTAAATTATCTCTGGAGAGAACACCATACACAGGAACGATGCGTTATTGTAGTGGGAAATAAGTCGGATCTCGCCAGGAGCCGAGTTATTTCTTCCAGTGGTGAGAACTCCTAATTTAAATTATTAATTTTTCATCTTCCTAATTACTAAACTCGACGTTAACCATTCGCACTTAGTTTAAAGGGTGATTTTGATGAATTTGTGTCTTCCAGAGGGGAAACAGCTCGCTACATCTCGCGAGTGCAAATTCATAGAAACTTCCAGTGGTATTCAACACAACGTCGATGAACTTTTAGTCGGAGTTCTGAAGCAAATTCGTTTACGAGAAACTCGAGACAAGAAATTACGCCGACAGGGCAGCAAGGGTAAAATTTTGTCTAAACTTCACGGAAGTAAAACTGCTCTGAGTTTGAATCTTGCCAGAGAAATATTAAACAAAATGTGCTTGAACGACAGTAAGAGTAAAAGCTGCGAAAATCTTCATGTGTTATAAAAAAAATCTCCTGGTTTTTATTTTTAAGTTAAACTCTTAAGTATAAAAAAATCTTTGTTGATTTTATAATTGTAATTATTTTTATTCTTGTATTAACAATAATTAGGATAAACTATAATAAAGTGAGTGAGGCATTATATATCTGTCTCACAATACTATTGAGTCAATATTTCGTTTAATGCTTGATTTATGAGCGGAACTGTGACATTATAATTGTAAAATTGCACTCTATTGATATATGTATACTCTGTGCAGAATGATAAAAGCGTGATTGAGATTTAATTGTATCGATTTTGATTGGGAGTATGTAGAAGTGGGGTAATGTGGGATCATTTATGATATACTGATCGTTGTGTATTTATTGAGAACTGAATAATGTAGCAATTAATAACACTTTAGTGCTTAGGGTAGGCATTCATCTTTATTCATTATCAACAAAGATTATATTTCTTATATATATATATAACCATATAAACCATATATATAAGCTTGATCTGCGATCTTCATCAATTTTTTGTTTCATTGTCTTTACAAATTCTCCTTCAAATCGAGAACCACTTTAATGTTTAATAGTAGTGATTCAATAATCTCAAAAGAAATGAGAATTTCAAATTGAAAATGAGGGAAAAATTATTTTAATTTTGCGTACTGGATAAATAGCGCCACGGTAAAACAATCCATCTGTTTGCAATGCAGTGATTTGATTATTTATTAATAAGAAAAAACTAAATGGATATACAATGTGCAAACTTTAATCTAAACTATAAGCACTGTGATCTGCACAGAAAAAGAATATTGCACCTTTTGAAAATTATTAAAGAATAATTGTACCGTTGAGAGTTTTGCAGTTAAAACTTAATGTAAAAAACATAGCATGTTATGATGGTAACAAAAATCGATAAACACAGAAGTATATTTTCTTTGGACGCTGGTTTCGTCCCTTTGACGCTGGTCGTCACTTTCTACCATTTAAAATGTTAAAATATTGTATACTCAACTACTTCCAAAAATTATTATCTAGGCTGTAGATAATTAATTTACAAAATTCGCAGGCTAATAGAGTCTGCTGTTATTTTCTCGATTTAGAATAAGGCTTATACTAGTCATTTTAAGCAGAGAATTATTATAGCACTTGTAAAATGTTTGCCACTGAAGGTTTTGAATTAAAAATTGAAAGTCCATTTGTTGTGTAGAGATATATTTAGGGATGCAAATTAAATATTGATTTTTGGTCAGTTTTGGAATTGTGAGTGGTTGTAATCTTAAACTAACAAATGACTATATAGTTAGTGAATTTTGTTCACCTGAATAGTCGTTCTCTAATATTTTCACAATATATTGTACATGCCATAGGATATAGATTGACTGTTGATAAAAACAACACCGATGAGTAGACGCGGCCTAATCATGCATCAAATGAGAGAATTTCGTGTCTCCACCATTAGGTGCTATAATGTTATTGTATGTAGCTAATTCGTAATTACTATTGCTATTATCAATTTTACACTATATCAGTACATCTAATTAAAGACTTTAATTTATATCGCAAACACTCGACCGAATTATGGGACTGATATATAAATTGTACTATTTGTGTTTCCTAAGACTTAAGAAGATGACATATCTCTTTTAGAGTGTATATTAAGTATTCTTAATATATCAAATAAAACTACGTCTTCTAATTTAGAATTATAAATGAATTATAAATAATCCCTCATTTGTAAAAGATGTCGTATGTTTTAAAACTTGACAAAGATAAGCAAGAGACCCTTCACACTTTTATATTTTAAGGAATTTTTTAGATTATTGAAGTTTTTTAATTTAAAAAATTATTATTGTTTAAAATAAGTTTAACTATCAAGCCTTCCAGAATTTAACCCTTCACCTAATATTTTAAATAAAAAATAAGTTGCGTGAATGCAGACAAAATATGTAAACATAGTGTGTCGAAAAATGAAAATCTTGAATAAATGAAACAATTTTATTTTTATTTATTGAAAAAATGTAAAAGACCCTAAATATAAAAGATGATTGATGTGGCTTTCATTTTTTCGACACCTTAGTTATGAGGCAGTTCGATATTTAATCGATTGAATCCAAGTAATTAAATTTAACTTGTGTGTGAACGAAAAAACCTGTCGTAGATATCTTGCTACGAAGAATATGTGTATCTGCTCGGGTGATCTATTTTTGTAATCATTTGTTAATTTTCAAATGCTCCTCAAAAGCCTTTGAAAATTTTGCTAAACTGTATTCAATGACTGTATTACTACTTCGAGATGAGAAGATATATTATGTCTGGGGTGCATTTAGTGAGGACGATTAATTTTTATATTCATAAAGTCGTAAAATCATAAAGTCATCAAATCATCAAATCATAAAAACTGCAATTTCCGAAGGAACTGAAGACAGTTTCAGCGGCTTTACTGCCGAAAGTTTTGATCGTGTCATCAAAGCGTAGTTAACTTCTAAATATTCATAAACAATTACGTCATCACGATGAATTTTATTAATTTTAAAGTCACACTTAAGTGGCCCTACATAATGATGATTCGACAATCAAGTTATTCTTTTATTGTCGTCATTGTAACAACTAAATGTAGTATATCTATTTATGTGAAAATAAAAAAGAGTGTACTTACAGTCAATATAATCTATTATACATATATGCTTATTATTTTTCACAGTATTAACTTTAAATTAAAATCATTCAAATGAACACGCTTAATTACGAAACAAAATTTTTCTTAATCAGGTGACAACAATCTAATCTACTAAAATTTCTTACTTCATTTCTTCTTGAATTCTTTAAATGATAAAATAGAAAGTTCTCGATAATACATATCATAGTGGAAATGATGATTCCAAAAACTAATAAAATTAGTGCTGGTGCAGTTTCATAAATGGTGATACTGTCAACAATCAAAATTTCTTTTCGACAAAGTGGTGATCTTGATTTCCACCTGTTCAGTTGCCTGTGTCGGATCCCAGTGCTATAAATTTTAGCCATTCTGTAAATAAATATTTCTTTTTACTTTACTTTAATCAGACAAACTCAATTTTAAGAATTGAATGAATGTCGAGTTCTAATTACAAAATTTCAAAAAAAGTTTCTAAACGTTACCCTCTGGTTGCCATTTCTAGAAAAGGACTGTCCTTCCTGACGAATAAAGGCATGTGAGTGGTATGAACAAAATTAACTTCAGTCAGCTGACAGATTTGACGATTGTCAAATGTTCTTTCTATGATTGGATATCCTGTGTTGGGTTCCGTATGGTAAGCGAAATCTCCTTTAGTTATACGTTTGATACCTTCTTCTGGGCGCAAATATCTCTCAGACTCTGGTAGAGCTAAGAATCTACTTCTAAATAATGTTATCTCCCAGTCAGTTCTCTAAAAAAGAGAGTTATTAACGTTTTATTGAATATTTCCTTAAATAAAGATAAAGTAATAATAATACCTGGAGGAAATATATGAAATATATTTGTTTCTCTACTGCAATTTTCAGATTACTTTTAGTTAGTGACGCCATAGAGTCGTTCATTTTGTCAAGTGGTTCATTTAAACGGGCTGAGACAAGACTGGCTGAATAATAATTATACATTAATAAACTGAAAATCATTATACTCAAAAATCCGATTCGACCAGCTGCATTAGTTGGACACACTGCGGCTCCTATTTTTTAAATTAAAATATTACAATTATTTACATAAATAAATTTGATCAAATATACACGTTAATTTGATCAAATATACACCTTGTTGGCACAAGGATCCAAAAATTAAGAGGAACGAAATTGAGTATCGTTCTATGGCATTTGAAATTTCTTCACTTGTCAAAAAGACTGCAAAACTAATGATGCTAAGAAAAATCAAGAATATTGTCAAGTACCAACATTCGGCTGCAAAGGGACTCAGAAATTCATTAATTTTTATGTCTTTCGAAGGAGTGGTGAGAAACATAAAAGTGGTCCTGCAAAAGATGAAAAAATTTCTGTCAGGAAAAAAAAAGTTTTACTTTTAAAAAATTGTACCGGAAAGGCCAGGGTGAAGTAGGAGCTGAAACATAGCCGAGTCTTTCGACTGTCATTTGGGCTGGTGTTCCTGCTAAATCTATTTCCTTTTTAATAAGAGCGGCTATCATTGGTCCATTTTTATCTCCCAACTTCCACTCTGTAAATTCACCTGGTTCAATACTGAAATAATATTCATTGTTACGACTATAAAATTATAATAAGTAACAAGAATTTATTACAGATATAACTCACGTGAAATTAAACATATCGGATACGTGAAGCCATAAAATATATGTGTATTTTCCCAAAATGTCTAGCGTCTTGTGTGTGTAATCTTGTAAATAATCCACTAGTTTCACATTCTTGGGTCTGTTATTGATCTATATTAAAAGCAGAAGAATTTCAGAAGTCTTATTAGTTTATTCAAATATGGAAAAATTCTTTCAAAAATATTCTTACTAGGCCAGTCATTAGTAGAGTCATTCCATGCAAATTTGGTCTTCTTGCTATTGGATCTTTTAGTATCGTAATATTTAGTTTGGTTTTTGCAGACCAACTACCAGAAAAGGTTACATTTAAAATTCCACCGCGATATTTACAGAAATTGAAAATATCGTAAAGTGTGTAGGTGTTATTCTTTGATATTGCAATCATAAAATCAGTCATAACACTAAAAGAAGTATCATTCACGAGTTTCAGAGTTTCTTCCAAGTTTGAGCTTATGATCAACCAAGAATGTAAGTATGTGTAGGATGCCTGGTCAAAATAAATAATTAAATGTATGTGCACATTTAAAATTTTTAAATAGTTTACATTTTTCCTCTTACGAATTTAGAAAAAAGGTGAACGATATCTTTTGCGATGAGACATCTCAAATCCAGAAAAATGCCGAATTTCCTATACAAAGAATTCACAGTTAAATTTGAACTGTGCGAATTCCATTTTATTATCGTAGCACTGATTCCGTTATCATTAAACTTTCTTATTAGACGTACATCATCTATAAAACGAAAAATCTTGAAAAAAGGAATAAAGACATTTGAATAATGAAATTTAGGTACATTTTCGAATTGTTTGATTACCGTTTGCATTTTCACATGTATAAACTCCCACGACGCTGGATACTTCTTTGTACTCAAAGTAATCAGTTATAAATTCATGATCATGCGCCCAGGAATTTATTATCAACAATATGAAAACTGAAACTTGTGTCCAAATCATATTGCAGATAAAGAGTACATTCGTATCATTTTTAGTAAGGAAAGAACTGTAACTGAGGGTTCTTTCGTTCGAGAATTTTAACATTCTCATTTATAATTCTTGCTGTCAATTTGAGTGCACATTGATTTTGTGACAACGATTGAAGTCACAGAAAGTGACATTGATATTCATTAATATTTTACTTGGAAACTCTGACTTAGTCACGAAACCAAAGCAAAGTGCACTAAAGATTATTTTCTGTCACTTTTGTCCTTGAGATTTATTAATGTAAGGTAAGGTGAAATTATCAGGCGTTGTCTATTTTTTAATTTTAATTTTAATTTTCTAAATAAAAATTCTGGTTATTCAATGAAGAAGAAAAATGGAAAATGGATGGAGCTTTTCTACAATGTCACCATTTTTATATTTTTATTCTGTGCTTTTTAAATGTTTAAATAAATGTTTTAAATATTTTTTGGTGCATACAGTGTAAAGCATGTAAAGTCGTTTCAGGCGTTTCGTGGTAGCTAGTGTCACCTATGGATCTTTTTCGAACCGCTTCAAATTTCTCAAATGGTGATTATGGAATCTGCCTTGAAATCATCAAGTCTGTAAAAGATGGCTACGCATTATTTGTAATCATGAAGTGCGGCAAGTTAAAATTAACAATCATTTTTGATATGTTCCTCTCAATTAACGAAAAATTCTATCTTCATTTTGCCAAATCAATATAAACCATCAGTGAGTCAGCTATAAACTAAAATGTTGCCCTCTAAATTTGGACGTAGTTTATCCAAGGAAGATCTGAGGTGTGCAGTTGAGGGAGAAAAGGTATGAACAGGATTTTGATTGTTGAAAGTATAAATATAATGTTTAAATAAAAAAAGTAGAGTAAACATGAACACTAATTTATTTTTGAATTCTTCAGGAGTTTCTTTTGGACCATGACAGCGACACGGACGAGGACACGTTACATATGTGGGTTTAATATTGATTTGAAAAGATTTTATTATTATATATTTGGGATGCTGCAAGTCGTACGTGGGATATACATAAATAGGCGATTTGTTGTTGCATGGACATTATTATTTATTTATGTTGTTATTGTAAATATTGTTCTTGTTAAATATTGTTTCCCTTTATATTGAGCTTGATTAATTTTGTACTTTATATAATTTCATTTTTGAATTCTTATCTTTCTAGGAGTGCGAGTTCAGCCAGTGGAGAAGTTCATGTAGATGGAAAAATTTCAAGGTAAAATTCAATACCAACATTTGTTAAATTGACTTGTTTTTAGTTTACTCATTTTCTTATCGTTCAATACTTTAAATATTAATTTCAGTGTCAGAATCCAGATAAAGGAAGTAACAGATGTCATGCGTGACAATGTACAAAAGGTGATAGAAAGAGGAGATAGAATGGAAGATTTGCAAGCAGCTAGTGAACGACTGAACATGGCGGGAAATGAATTTAGAGATGCTGCAAAAAAAGCTCAACGAAGAGCCTGGATGCAACAAGTTAAATCTCGAATGATTATCATTGTAATTACTGTGACAATCATTCTGTGTATCATAGGTAAAACACAATTATTTAAAAAGAAATCTTTCTTTATTTGGACATTTTGAATCCAGTAAATTCAGCTCCTTATTTCTGCTTGATTTATAATTTTTCTCAACATTGTGGTTAGATTGGTAAATACAATTTTCAGTTCTGGACGTTGTGGTGTTTTACCTGGCCTTCAGATAGCAGATAGATTTAGGGAATCAAGGTACTTTCATTTTTTATTTTTCATAAGATATTTCTTTTCTTTTTCACAGTTTATGAAAAATATCTCTAGCCAAAGTTATTCTAATTTCTAACTTGCCACGATATTACTGTCCACAGTGCTACAATTTATTTACATGTATTTATTTAGTCTTAAACTAAAATATAATAATAACAAATTATATACAAATATATATATACATATATATTTTTTTTTGTTTCAGTGCCTATCATCGTAAAGTATTCCTGATCGAAGGTATCGCAGATTTCATAATTTACCTCTGAATGTAATAAATATCTATTATTGCTTCTTTCATGACAAGGCTGTTCGATTATATATATATATACATAAATATATATATGTATCTATATATTGTATCTCTATGAATATACAAACTTTATTTTTCATTAAAAATTAGCCTTACTTTTTTTTATTGAATTTCCTGAAGTAATCAAACATCATTTGATAGTATGCAATTCGATGGCGTCCTCTTTCAATCAAATTTCCATAGCAAAGTTCGATAACCTATTTTTAAAGAATTGTTTAAATTAATACCAGTTGTAACAGGCTGAATTAAAATTCTTCAATGTACAACTGACATTCATAAAATTAAAGCGATATGGTTCGTCATTCATATTGTCTCTCATCATAGTAAGTTGCTGAGAGTGACCTCCACTATTTGTACTCATATCCATCACTATCAGAATTTTCATATCTCGATATCTGTAGACATGCTCTCCAATACTATTCACCTCGTACCTTTAATATCAGATTTATTTTCATATTCAATTAACTTTCATATCCAATTAATGTTAATTATCGAGAATAATTCAATTACCCATAATAATTGTCTTGAAGAGTGGGAAGCCCGAGTAGTCTTTCAGCAAAGAAGGCAGTAGTGCCAACCCAAAAAAGTGGGGGATGGTAAGCAGCCACTGCTTTGAATAAATTTGGTTCCTTCAAAGCCATCTTTACAGCCACCATTCCACCATATTGTTCCCCTTGCACAAATATATTTTCAGAATCGATGTAAGAGAACTTGGCTAGCAACCAATGGATAACTTGTAAAAGGTCTTCCACTTCGGGATTTCCAATATTTTTATAGAGTTCAGATTCAAATTCATATCCTTGATGTCCAGAACCTCTGACATCAGCCACACCATAAATATAATTTTCTTGAATTACTGCATATGTTCCTTTTTATTGAATTATTGTTGTTAACCAAGAATAAGATGATTGAATAAGTTGAACAAAATTAACAAGATGAGAATTCATACCAGCATCAACTTTCCATTTGCGATTAACCTGTTGAGATCCAATTCGTGAATCTACTCCCATAATGAAGGAATATTTTTTGGCAGGATCCAAATCATGTGGCAAAAGAAGTTTAATTCTTGCCTGTTAATAAAAAAAACTATTAAAAATTAAATAAACTATCTCTAATTTTGAAGTAACTCACATAATATTTCCCACCGGCGATGGGACATTGAAAAAATCTTAAATTGGGTCCATGTTTTCTAAAGAGGTGTTTAAATATATTCTTCTCAACAAGACGCTCATCTAATTGTTTTACTATTTTGTTGCTTTTGGTTGATATTATAAAAGTCTTGGGCATCATTTTTAAATCTTAAATGAGCATTTAAATTGCGTGAGTTATTTTGATGAAAGCTTCCATATTGTGAAGAAGTGACCTTACCTCCTATAACATAAAGGCAATCCAATAAGTAATAACTTCCGCCTGGAGAAAATTTTACTAAGGAATAATGGCACGTTGGTGACATATTTCCTTTTTCTTTTCCTAATTTTTTCTTTGTACATGTCAAGCATTGAATATTATTCCAGGTTTCATTGGAAAGGCGTGATTTATAAAGATGACGTTCACCAGGTCTGTCCATAGGCGATGCTAAGAAGTAAACCATCTGTTTTTTTATGAGATAGAATATAAATTATTTATATTGAATTGTGAACTTAAAAGCTGTCAATTGTGTACCTTGCGAACCTTGTCCCATCGAACAAGTTCCGTCACCCAAAGATTATCTGGAGTGATTGGATGCACATTCATACTTTGTCTATCAATCATTACGACTTTTGAAGTTTGTTTTTTGAGACCTGATGGCGTCACTGTAATTAATTTTTCCCCATCATTGAATCCTACTGAAAGTATGTCACTATAGCCTCTGGTTATCCTCCAATCCTTTGTCCAGAGCAACTTACATTTTCCACCTGCTTCTGTTTCAATTAATCGAAAATTAAAAATACACTAATTAAGTAATTCATAAGTAAAAGGAGGCCAATTATTACTTTGGTAAACGCAGGAAAGATACCAGGTGGTTTGAAAATTTCTACTCGTAATTGCTACAGTCGCCCAATCATCAAACCACTGACATCCAACAAAATATGACCGAGGGTCAATTTCCTTCGGTAATTTAACTTCAGTTTTTTTATTTGTTAACTTCTTCGCATAAAGTTCTTCTGCAAATTTTTGTATGAATAGAGAATTCTCTGAATTGATCGTGATAAAATATAAAAGCAATATAAAAACAAATACAATAATTAAAATCGGGAATTAAATTTATAAAATTATCCTCTATAAATTCTTACAGATTGTTTTTAAAGTAGTACCTTCGTCAATTTTGACCAGATGTAATGATACTTTTGAGATGTAACATGCATTAGGCTTCATAAGAATGGCACCATTAGACTTGCTATGATGCACGTAGGGGTGTTCATAACTAAATTGTCCATCTGACATATCAAAGCAAACGTATCTGAAATATTCATTTGCTTTACAATTTTAAAATACCATTCATTTCACGGAATAAAAGTTTTAATAAATGTTCAAGAAACTTTTAGTAACATCATACAAACAAATATTCTTTTCACTGATGAAGATCGGATGATGTTTATCATATCCACTTCCGAATACTAAATAATTTTCTGTATTTGTGTCCTGTACACCACAAAATCTGGAAAATTCAAAATTTCGAAAGGATCAATGTGATATGGAATAGATTCACTCGTACTGCATCAGTCGTACAGAAATTTACGTTTGTCGGAAATAATGATCATCCTTCCATGTATATCCCGGATGAATATTCGAAAATTATTTGTTTTTCTTGGAACAGCCGCTACGAAACAATTGTTGCCTATACAGATATGGGGATATCCTATCCTTGAACGAAACTAAATTAAAATTAAAATTATACTTCATAGTTTTTCCTATTACTCCTTTTACTGTATGTTTAATTAAATTTATTACTTTCTCATTAATATTCACAACGTTTGGACGATATTGACCAAAAATAGTACGCTCTGTCCGGAAAGTTGACTTTAGATGGATACCCATTTCCCATGCAATTGCGTCATAATTTGAAAATCCAATAACTAAAGTTGTACATGGGGGATTGAAGAACTCGATTTTTCCGACGTTCCTTATTGTATTTTCTGTATAATGATCGCCTTCTAAAGTCAGCATTCTTAGCTAAAAATAATGTTCTTCTAAAGATATAAATTTGAAAGACCTGAGATATTAAAAAAAAAAAGTTAAAATATAAAAAGCTTACATCAGATTTGCACGTTGACATGTAAGCGAAAAGATTATCCGCCGCCCAATTTCCTCGCCAATAATTCATTTTTGAAAATAAGTTCAGGACGTTATTCACTTTCAGTAAATCATTAAATTTGTTTACTGTAAAACCTGATGGCATATTTCTGTTACCCTTTCCACCGAGCACAGGTTTTTGGACTTTTGCATTTGGAATAAAAAGAAGAAGTGTCATTCCAAGTAAGCCAATTGCGATTCCAAGTAAAATCACATGAATTGCTTGTTTCCAAAATATTTTTAGAGGGCTCGATATAAGGTTTAAAACAGGATATTGGTAGCTTTGATCATTCAATCTTCTTCGTGATTCGTACATTATAAATTATGAAAAACAATAATTCTTCTCAAAAGGTTAACTTCCAACCTATGCATATGAAGTACTCCGCTTTTGTCTTACAATTTTTCAACATCATTCATTTGTTAATACAGTGATTTCTGTCAGCAACATTTTTTCATTTCCTTTTCACCTATTGTGTAAATGTTTGTCATCAAAGTTATCACGTGGAGTAAGCTCACTCGTTTGCTAATATCAAGGTCATTCATCTCAAGTTATTGGAAAAATGACGCATTACTTTTGCAAATGGAAAGAAAATGTATATCCCTTTCTACTCGTTTTCTCCGTGCAAGAAGGGCGCGGGTTCCATCAAGATTAAAACGTCCCTGGTGATGACGATTCTTATATCCTTCAATCTGAACGTCTAGTTCATACTTACAAAGCTTCAGTCATTCAGTCGTCGCTATACTGCTCGTATGCTGTGTGTAGTCACGATTCGTGTCGCATCATTAATTTATTGAATTCGTTTTCAGTGCGCGTCTAAAGTCGTCATTTCCAAGACCCAGAGATTCATCAAGGAGCTTAAAATTCTTGTTCAGTGTCGATTCTGCGCGGAATCGCACTTAGCGAGATGATAGAATTTCAAACTATCATTTGTTTCTTACTTGCTGCTCTTCTTGGACTTTTTTTCTTCACCGGAAGTCGATGGCGGTTCTTCTACATCCTCTATAAGACTTTGCCTAGGGATTTCCTGTGAGTTTTAATTAATTTTTGTGTTTATGAATATTTGTGATCATGGGTATTTGAAGGATATTTGAATATTAAAATGATGTAGAATAAAACATGATTCTTTAG
The DNA here is from genome assembly GCA_032275145.1 of Synergus laeviventris. Lineage (NCBI taxonomy): Eukaryota > Metazoa > Arthropoda > Insecta > Hymenoptera > Cynipidae > Synergus > Synergus laeviventris. The sequence goes on from JAUESI010000036.1 coordinate 889,632, forward strand.
GAGTATAGAAGAAAATTAAAACTTTATGGTTTATCTTTCGGGAAGTGTTTCATAATATACTTGCTGAGATTGCTGATCTAAATTGGTGAACCAATGCGGGTTCAGTGGGAATTGAAGGAGAGAAAGGAAATGTTTAAGTTATTGTCGTAAGGAGATCCTAAGTTTTCATATTTTTCATTGTTAAATTAATTACACACTGTGTATATTTATATCATAGCAAGCACATTTTTATTTGGACAACGATTTTACGTAGAATATGCTATATTTAAGGAGGAAATTAAAAAATGTAAACAAACATAATAATCATCTTATACGATTGAGTGATTTAATTTCTTTCTTACTTAATAAATGTTCATGTTATACTCCAATTAATACTTAATAAACAAGACAATTTTTCTATGTGGATTGAGAGTAGGCTTTGCTTTCAAACAGGATTTGTGCAACTAATTTCTTCTAACAGTATCTGTTCAAGGTAACTGTTTTCCAAGACCGCGAACAGTTTTGCTGATTTTATTTCGCATCTTTGTTCCACTTTTAACTAGTCATCATATTTCAAAATATTCCTTTTTAAAATGCAGATTGTCTAAAATTGTGGATTAATCTAAGACGCTTGATAATTGTTGACAATTTTCCAATTAGGCACACTTCAATGTCTTGTCCACTAAATAGTAATTGGACTAACTAAGGTAATTGAAATTCTACTTCAATTTATGAAATATTCATTCGATCAAAAAAATTTTGTGTTTGGACAATTTTAGCACAATTAAAAATTTTAAATTAAATTTTCTTTGATTGCGATCATGTTTGAAAATTATATTTACTAAGTAACAGCTAATTCTCTAAAATATATTATCTCCCTCGTTTTGACGGTTAAGTGAGGTCGTTACTTCTATACTATCTATATAACTATATATAGCTTATCAAATCAGCAAAGTGTGCTGATGTTGTATGCAATTGATATTAGCAAGGGGAGATGATTTTTTTTTCTTCTCATTCTTTATATGGGTGCTGTCAATGAAATAATATAATTAATTTATGAATTAATGAAGAATACTTGAGTAAGTTAAAGGGAGTGACACTTTCTCAATTATATTGTTTTGGTCTCCCCTTCGTTCTCGTTCATACACAACTGAGGTCATATGCGATCATTGAAGCCTTGACCAAGCAAACTTGAAAATTTCTGAAATTTGTATTTGTTAAGAATCATGAACTTCAAATTTGTTTTTCTCGAAACATGCCTTTTCGAATTTTCAGCTTACAAAGTGCTCCGTAAAAATATAAGTCGAACTTTTACATAATTCATAGAACCAAAATACACAATGCGTTTCGCTTGACCCTGATTCGTTTCAGGTCAGTAGAAATAATTATGATTAAATTAGCCGACAAACTGTATTAAAAATCGATACAAATCAACAATATTATAACCCGAAATAATTTTGAACCTTGTTATCAAATTCTATTTATGCCTGGGACTTTTTATCGACTGCAGTATGATCACTGCAAATTATGCTAATAGTTATTGACAGAGAATGATTTGTGAAAAGTTTATTTTTAGTTCACGTGAATTACATTTGTAGTGTTAATGAACTCTGTTACTTTATGAATTATTTTAGTTTTGTTTCAACTGTTTCAAGAAAAATGGCTATCAGAGTTCGAATGCTTTATTCAAGTACTTTATTCTAATCAATATTGAAAGTAATTATGTAAAATTTAATGTATGCGTGAGAGTAATCGTGACACATTTATGCATATGTATATACACATGTGAACGCATGTTCATCCACTGCATACTTTTGCTGTCCACTTTTAAGGGGACGTGATGTGTGTTTAAATTTAAAACGAGTTGGTGCCACGTGGTAAAAAATACGATGCAGCACGTGTCAATAACTAGAATTTATTCACTGTATCAGTATTATTAAAACTGTAAACCATAATATCATCTTAATCATTGTACACGGTGTAAAAAAGATGTAATTTAAATTACTGAAAAAATTCCAGCAAGCTTGATTAATTCCAAGTTTTAATGAAAGAATGACGTCGATTTAAATTTCATATTGATCTCGTAATATGAATAAATTAAAGAACAGAAACAAAATGATAAACATTGAGTTGATTTATCATCTATTTTATCTCAACTTATTGGTTATAAAAACTAAGAAAAAAGTACTCTGGATGCATTCAGTTCTCTATTAATGGAAAACATGCATTGACTCAATAAATAAGGAAAGTTTCGATAGCTAATTTTTTTATTAAAAGCATATATCTATGGTGGTAACTAAAGGAGATTATAACATCGAACACCAATGTTATTTAGTTTGTTTAACGTTGCCTGAGATACTGTATGCAAGGAAGCAGGATGAGTCTAATAACCACAGGTGTCAAATATCATTCACATGCACACCTGGTGGTCTGGGCACACAAATAGTCAAAAAGAATAATTTTATGAATAAATTATGATATAAATTATGAATAAATGTATTGAATAAAATGGCAATACACTAACGAATAAGAAGTTACATAATCTTATTATTTTTTCTACAAGATATTAATTTGTATACAATGATTCTGTGAATTCTTTTTCTTGAAAAAATTTCAATGACTGTCCCTTAAGTTCCGCTCCTGACAATGTTAGAATTAACCAATTTAATACGAGGAAAGAGGATGTCACGGGTTCGTCGATATTATCAAAGTTAAAAACATTCGTTTATGTGCAATGTGCATATACATATGTCGCACATGAAACGATTTGGATTCACTTTTAATCAGTCCTTCAAGCATAATGTACTTGAATTATTTCTTGAGAAATAATCATGAAAAACATTTCTAGATTCATTTTATAAGAAATTGAAACTAGTGATTCAAATTTCGAGAACTTCTGAAGTATTGTTATGTTTTCCTGATAATATGTTGAGGCTAACAACCTAGAAGAAAAAATTGATTTAAAAAAAGCAATAAAAAATTAATTTTTTTTATCTTTTAGGGGAGCTTTCAGGTTTCTTAAAATAAATGCGCAACTATGGATATGGGAGACTCGAAGACTCACGGTGGCAAGAGTATTTTCAAGTCTTGCTGCCTCTCATCCCGAAAAAATTGCATACATTTTCGAGGATCAAGAATGGACATATCAACAGGTATAAAAAATAAAATTATATGCATTCCCTATATATTAAGCCTTTTACTTAAAAAAATATTTTCGAGATATATAGCAATTGTAGGACACTTTTCTAAAATTTTAGTTTATTTTAGTTGGAGAATTTCAGCAATCGAATAGGACGTGTCTTTCGTCCAAAAAGAATGAATCGAGGTGACAGTATTGCATTAGTGATGGAAGGACGAGTTGAATACATTGGTACCTGGCTAGGTCTTAGCAAGGCTGGATATGTGACTGCCCTTGTAAATACAAACCTTCGAGGCGATGTTCTCATCCATAGTATTAATGCTGCCGAATGCAAAGCCATTATTTTCGGCTCGGAGTTAAAAGATGGTAATTTAAAATCGAAATTTTGCTTCAATCTATTTCTGGAAATCCCTCTAATTTGTAATTTGTAATTATAACTTTTAGCTATCAGTGAAATAAAAGATAAGCTTCCTGGTCTGAAGCTGTATCAGTGGTCTGATCGAGCAGATACTTCTATTTTGGAAGGAGCCACAAATCTGAATTCTGCATTGGATGATGTGATGCCTGAACCTCTTCCGGTTGATATGGAACTAACTGGTCCTCGAGATAAGTTAATCTACATATATACTTCAGGAACGACTGGAATGCCCAAGGCCGCTGTTATCAATAATCTGAGGTAACTGAATCGTATCAAAACTTTTCCCTATTTATGTTATCTTCCGACTTTTACATATATGTATCTATAATCATTCTCATGATTATCAGTAAACACGATAATAACATAATCGGCTCATAGGTCAGAGTCTTTTTCCCCTCTGTTATATGATGTAATAACAGCAATTGAAATTCTTTTGAGTAAAAAGAATTTAAAGTGCTACATTTAAATTTAAAGCATCTTTAATTTCAAAAGTCATTTTGTTTAAGATACTTATTTTAACAAAAAAGAAACTAATGCATATGGAAATGTTTTTATTTGAATGTGAATCCAATGTAGCAAAATTTTTTATGTTTTTTTTTTTTGAGCTGGAACTTATTTAAGCAGATGCAGTCTTTATTTTAAATGAATTCAAGGATAAACGAAGATTTTAATTAAATATATTTTTAGGTTTATGTTAATGACGTGTGGCGTTTATTCAATGCTGGGTCTTCGATCGACTGACAGGCTTTACGATTCATTGCCCCTTTATCACACAGCCGGTGGGGTCGTAGGGGCAGGTCAGGCCCTTTTGAGAGGAATTCCAGTCGTTCTTCGTAGAAAATTCAGTGCTTCCAAATTCTGGTCCGACTGCGCTCATTATGAATGCACTGTAAGGTCATTTTTTCATAATAATATTATAAGTTTAGAAGTATTTTCTCACAAATGATCTGATCTAATATTAATGACAACACTTGTTTCAGGTAGGTCAATATATAGGCGAGATCTGTCGTTATCTATTGGCAGTGCCACCAAATTCTCATGACACATCTCATAAAATCAGATTACTTTTTGGCAATGGTCTGAGACCTCAAATTTGGAAGCCTTTCGTCAAAAGATTTCAAGTGAAACAAATCGGCGAATTCTATGGAGCTACTGAAGGAAATTCTAATCTCGGTAATTAAACTTTAAAACATAAAAATAAATAAATTCACCCATGTTCGTTTCTTTAAATATGAATTTTAACCATTGTATTTTAGTTAACATCGACAACAGAGTTGGAGCTGTGGGATTTGTTCCAAAATACGCAGGTGCCTTGTATCCTGTTGCATTGTTAAGAGTCAATGAAGAAACCGGAGAGCCAATCAGAGGTCCAGATGGATTTTGTATTCCATGCAAACCTGGTAACAATTTCGAAGAATATTTATTTTATATTGAAGCTCATTTCTTAGTTCATAATCTTAGTTATTAAAGAAAACTTTTTTTAGGAGAGCCTGGTGTCTTCGTTGGCAAAATCAATCCAAAGATAGCAGTAAATGACTTCAGTGGTTATGCAGATAAAAAAGCTTCCGAAAAGAAGATAATTCGAGATGTTTTCAAGAAAGGAGATCGAGTATTTAATTCTGGTTAGTAGACGAGATTATACACACAATTAGTAATTTTAAATTGAATAGACAATTTTTTCAAACAGATATAATAGGAAGTTATAAATAAGCTGATAAATATACCATATTTTATATAGGGGACATACTAGTGATGGATGAATACGGATATTTTTACTTCAAAGACAGGACTGGAGACACGTTTAGGTGAGGAATTAGAATTTTCTTTCATTTTGCTATTCTGTTCACGACCTGTATTAATAAATTAAATTTGGTATTATAGATGGCGAGGTGAAAATGTATCAACAGCAGAAGTCGAGGCAGTAATCAGTAACGTAATTAATTTGAAGGATGCAGTAGTTTACGGTGTTCAGGTAATTCGTTCAATCAAATTAAATTTATTTTCTAATTATTATACATAGTAAGCTAAAATAATTGCATTATTATTACAACATGTCTAATTTGTAATAATAATAATAATAATAATAATGTTTCAAGGTTCCTGGAAATGAGGGCAAAGCTGGAATGGCAGCTATTTACGACCCAGACCAGTCATTGAACCTGAATAATCTCGCTGAAGGCGTTAAAAAATCATTGCCAGCCTACGCAAGACCACTTTTTATCAGAGTCCTTGCTGAACTACCCATGACTGGTAAAATACGCAATTAATAAATTAATTCGAATTCGGGTACTGAAATTTCAATTTAATAAAATTGATTATATTTTTAGGTACATTCAAACTAAAGAAGAAGGATCTTCAGGAAGATGGTTTTAATATTAATAAAGTAAGTCTTTTTAATTAATAAAAAATACTATGTCTATTTATTGTCGATAAATAGAAATATATAAAAAAAAGTATTTTCCTGTAATAAATTGTTATTCTTTTAATTATTGTTTACAGATAAAAGATGATGTCTACTTTTTGAACAAATCTGGTACATACGAAAGGCTTACCGAGAGTTTATACAAAGATATAATGACCGAAAATATTCGGTTATAAGTTTCATACGATTTTTGTAGAGTAAGTGCCCATTTTAGAGTCTAAATATTCTTGGAAGGTTCTAAAGCCATAATATTTGAGTTTATGTAACTATCACCTGCACTGAAGAAATTGTGATTTCATTAGCATTCCAGAATTGATAAAGTACATTTTTCTGTCAGAGGAAATGCGTTAGAGATGGGGGTAGTTACATTTTTTTTATTATTATAGGATTCTATTATTTATATACATTGATAATTCGTAAACTGTTACAAAATTTTACAAATAGGATATTAGGTCAACGAAAAATTAAAAAGATTGTTAAACATACGTTTTATATGTACAAATGTTGGAATTGGAAATGTTCAATATACAAAATATATAAGAGAAAATATTTTTAAGTAAGTAGGAGAAATAAATAGCAACCCCGGTATTACATTGTAATTTTTCTGAAATAGGTATTGTGTTTCGTAAAATTTTCGCTCAAATTTTAAGTAATTAGACTGCTTTTATAAAAAATGAGAATCGAGTATGTTTTCTTCTAATTGATTAATTATATATTTTTAATATATCTTGAGTGGAAATGTATAGCATATTCCATGGCATAATTTGTTTAAGATGTAAGAATTAATTAATTTAATAATTTATATCAATGTAAAAGCTTTTTGCCTTCTTATCATTCTGAGGTATATGAGTTTACGACTGATGATCTGTTATCGATGAGTGTTTGTGAAATAAATAATTTCGATAATATTTAAAAGTTAAATAATTTTTTTTTTCAGTTTTCTTGTTTACTGTTAATTTAATTCTGTGGAAAAGAGAACAATCGGAACCCACTCTTTTGACTATGATTGCATGTTGGTGCATTGCAATACACCTATTGTATTTAAAAAATCTTTTTTAATTATTGTATTTGGCAATTAATATTGAGTCAGAAGCTAAGCAAATTGAATTGTCAAAGTATACAGCTTGAACTTGGTGAGAAATTAGTACAAACCTGGCGATTAATAAGTTACTAGGATATCTAATAGTAACTTAAACTTTATCAGTGATTATCATTTGGGGAGTTTCATAAACATATTGTTGTGACGTAAAGAAATGATATAATAATTGTAATTTTAAATAATGATATGAGAATATAAATAAAAATTTGTTTTTAAAATATATTTTGGAGAATGTTTATTAGATTCTTACTCATTTTAATTTTAATTGTAAGACTGAAGTAGACTTTCAACAGGTTGAGAATCACCCATTTCAGTACGCAAGTATGGATCTATGCTTTGCGCAGTTGCCAGCCAGCAATTATCTGAGAAGGTTGTCTGCTTCACGATAAAATTTCTAACTCCGAACAATATTTTATAATTATATAATATTACAACTAAAAATAGGTAAGCATTAACTATAGCCTTAAAATATTCGAATTAAAATTTTTAATTAGTATACAGTGCTACCAACAACATAGTTTTGAAATGTCAATCAATTCAAGTTATTGAAAGGTATATGTCATCCGAATATTTATAGCCTATAATAAATCTCAACAAATTTAAAACTTCTTTATTATCTTAAAATTTTCCACGATCACATCACAAGTATGATTTTTAAAATGTTTTGTGCGTATGTTGGCAAGAACATTTTTTAAATAGTTATTGAAACATTTCTTGACTTTGTCAAGATGTTGACAGTCCATGAAAGTTTTGATGATTAATTTTTTCCGTGCACTTGTTGCACTGCGTTATGAATGGAAATTTAAAAAACAAAATCTTTTATTGAGATAATGCTGACTCGACTCTACAAAATTAGGTGTCTAATAAAAAATATCCAACGGACCACTCTGAAATTTTTATGACATATTCTCAAAACTATAATGAATATTTTAGTCCTTGAAAAAACGATTTTTAAGAGTTTTCATTTTCCGTAAATGCCATTTATGGTTTACGAACTGGAAGATTAAAAAAAATCCTTAATATCTTCTACTTCAGATATTTAAACACTTGTAACTTGAAAAGTTTGAATATTATATGGAAATAAAAAAATACGTGTCTATTTTTTTTTTAAAACACGAAAAAAATAATTTGAGGCAATTTTATTTTTCAGTTGTAAGTATGATATGGAATGACCCCTATACAATGTACTTTCTGCTATTGTGTAAACAATTCTCATAGATAAGAAATGTATATGGTGAACAAGAAAAGGTGTATGAAATGAAAGACATTGTTTTATATATATGTCACATTTAAAAAAAATAAGAACCCTCAAGAGAACATTTTGCGTTCAAAAACGGATTGACCACCACTTTTGGAAAGTCTAAACAATTTTCCCTAAAGTCTTGGCCTACGTGACGAACAACTTAATTCCTTTTACAATTTTTATAACATAAACTCTCTCTTTTTTATTTTTTTATATTTCAGTTGTCCCTATTACCATATAAATAATACTACAAACTAAATAGGCTAGATAGGCTTTTAGAATAATAATAATATTATAATAAACTATTTGTATTCTTCAAGACTTTATCTTACATTTCTATAATTTTTTAATCTAACTACCTACGCTGAAAGAAAGGAGATGCGCCCGGTCTTCTCTCGAGCAGACGGTGGTGGTGGTGGAAACGGCACATATGGAAATTGTGTAGTTTCACTAGAATTTCGCCTTGCTGGCTGTGCAGGCCTGAACTAAGTAACAGGGATAGACTGAGGGATAGAGAGAGATAGATATCACCAGACTCGAGATACAATGGTAGACAGAAAGAGATGATGTTTTGGAGATGCAAAATGGATACTTGGAAGATATAGAAAAGTTCCATATATTTCTATCTCCAGCTCTAATTTCAAAACACACTATTATTGCCCAGGGACCCGCTAAACTTCGCATATCGTGTCGTCGCGTCGTGCTCTTCTCGCGTCGGTTCTTCCACTCCCCCTTCCCGCGACGGAATTACTTTCTCCTCGTCGCCTGTCATCAGTGTCGTTGCCGGTAAAACGTCGCGCAAGATGAACTTACATTTGTTACGCCCCGTTACGAACGTCACGGTTTACGGACTCCTATTTGTTCCGCTCCGGATTTATTAATTTTCAATTTGATTGAAATTTTCATTGAATTTATCCTTTATTTTCAGCTAAATTTGTATTATAGTAAAAAAAAATGGCAGAAAATAAATTTCAATTCGCAATAGACAGAGGAGGTACGTTTACAGACGTATATGCAAGATGTCCTGGAGGAAAAGTACGAGTAATGAAATTACTCTCAGTTGATCCAGAAAATTATCCAGATGCTCCTCGAGAAGGAATTCGCCGAATTTTAGAACAGGTATTTATATATTATTAAAGTATATATATTATATATTGAAACTATAAATTCTTTATGTATTATTTATTTAAAGAATTTTCACTCTTTCAATTATTATTATTATTAGGTTCGGGCACGGAGAGAAAAGCAAAGATTATCTTTAAACTTTATATTTTATTCACTTTTAATTATCCTCTTATACATTAATTTTTCTTATTCACTATATTCAGCACTGTTCACACATTTAGGCATATATACTGATTGGCTTTTCGTACATTTGCTTAGGCGTAATTTTTTATTTCGCTCGCGATAATAAATGTATACAATCTTTTACGGATTTCTTCAAAAGATCAAATGTCTGATTGCACGAAATATATTTCTAATCTCAGAAATTTGACTCAATTCAGAATCTTTTTGCTTAGCGCTCCAAACTAAATAAATAAATCGCGGGACTAAGCTGGAAACGAATCCAAACTCGGATACCACGATAAATCGCAGGTCCTGCCTATAAGAGAACACTATAGAGAATGCTCACCGCTCGCTCCCACTGACCCAAGACCAAGTCCCAAACTCGTTCTGCATCTTCATCTTACCTCCTCGACTACCACTCACTACCCTTTCACTCGCGATTCGCAGTTTTTGGTTATATCGCGGGCGTGGGAACTTCGCGTTTGCGCGTTTCGCGATGCAGGATGCTAGAACGCAAATGCAGTCCTGTATGTTGTGATGTCATTCTGCAGGGGTTAGAAGATAAGAATATGTTAATTATATTACAAACTTAATAATTTAAATTATTTTTCTATTTACTTTCCTGATTAAAATTCTTCTGCTTAGGAAACTGGAGTTCCAATGAAGGGTGAGATTGATACATCAAAAATTGCATGGATTAGGATGGGAACAACAGTGGCAACAAATGCTTTATTGGAAAGAAAAGGAGCCAAAATGGCATTATTAATAAATGAAGGGTTCAAAGACTTACTTTACATTGGAAATCAAGCGCGACCAAATCTTTTCGATTTGGTCCGTAATCATTTACATTTATATCTTACTATATATTATATAATTATCATTTAACTTTTATATTTATAATAATCTTCAGAAAATAGTCACACCAGCAGTACTATATTCTCAAGTAGTGGAAGTAAAGTGTAGAGTGATCCCATCATTGTCAAAAAAATGTCAGTTGGATAAGGAAAACTGGAAACTTGTGAAAGGTTCAACTGGAGAGCACCTGTTTGTAAAACAAGAACTTGATGAGAAAGCCTTGAGAAAAGATTTATTAGAGCTGAAAAAATCAGGAATTGAAAGTTTAGCAGTTGTCTTAATGCACAGTTATACGTAAGGATATGTTTAAGACTTAAAATAATTATTTTTAAAGCTGATTGATTTATTTTATTGTATTAGAATTAATGGGATAATTTAATTTCTTTAGATATAGTTTATAGCTTTCTGTTTTAGATATGCTGAACACGAACTTAGGGTAGGCAAATTAGCAAAAGAAATTGGTTTTTCTCAAGTATCCTTATCTCACGAAGTGATGCCAATGACAAGAATTGTACCCAGAGGTTTCACCACTTCTGCAGATGCTTATTTGACGCCTCACATTAAAAATTACCTGCAGGTATTAATAATAATAATATTAATAAGAAACTGAATGCTTATTATTTGTATAATCATTTTATGAATTTCATTTAGGGCTTCTCTTCAGGTTTTAAAGGGAACTTGAAAGGTGTCAATGTACTTTTTATGCAGAGTGATGGTGGATTAACTCCTATGAATTCGTAAGAGAAAATAAATAAATAAAATCGACATTGTCAATTCGATTGGATTCCTAAAACTATACTTACTGAATTTAGATTTAATGGATCGAGAGCCATTCTTTCTGGTCCAGCTGGAGGTGTTGTGGGTTATGCCTTGACAACTTACAATAAAGAAACAGATTTACCTGTTATTGGTTTCGATATGGGTGGAACTTCAACCGACGTTAGTCGTTATGGTGGACATTATGAACATGTTTACGAAAGTACGACAGCTGGAGTAACGATTCAAGCTGCTCAGGTAAAAAAATGTTATGATGGATAAATCATTACCTGAAATTGAATGATTATAATAATTATTATCTTCTTTACCAAGTTGGATGTGAACACAGTTGCAGCTGGAGGTGGATCTATGCTTTTCTTCAGATCAGGTCTGTTTGAAGTTGGCCCTGAAAGTGCAGGGGCTCATCCTGGACCAGCTTGCTATAAAAAAAGTGGCCCCTTAACTGTAACTGATGCCAATTTAGCTCTTGGCCGTCTCCTTCCTGAATATTTTCCAAAAATTTTTGGGCCAAACGAAAACGAACCACTCGATAAAGCTCAAACATTAGAAGCATTGAACCAACTAACAAGCAAAGTGATTATTAATTCATTTTTGTATCATTCATTTGTTATTTTCGAAGGAGAGTTTGATGAACTTTGGGAAATGTATTTCAGATTAATGAATTTCTTTTGAGAGAAGGAATAAATACGGTATCAGAAAGAATGAGTACTGAAGCTGTAGCGATGGGATTTATCAGAGTTGCGAATGAGGCCATGTGTCGTCCAATTCGAGCCCTTACTCAGGTATAAAGTAATTGTTGCTTAAATAACTTTCCAGGAAGTAAAATAATAATTAAAGGTTCTGACAAACATTTTTTAATGAATAGGCAAAAGGCTACGATACTTCTCAACATGTGTTGGCCTGTTTTGGTGGAGCTGGGGGACAACATGCATGTGCAATCGCTAGGTCTTTAGGAATAGGAACAGTATTTGTGCATAAATATGCGGGAATTTTATCAGCTTATGGAATGGCCCTTGCTGATGTAGTCGAAGAAGCACAAGAACCGAGTATAGAAGTTTATGAGAAAGGTGACTTCATATTGAAATAAAATAATGCATAGATAAAATTATATATATTATAATCTATTCAATTTTCTAATGATTTCAGAATCCTTCGAGCGATTGGACAGCCGTCTAAATTCCCTGGAACAGGAAGTAAAGTCGAAACTAAAAAGACAAGGTTTTCCAGATTCTCAAATTCGTGTCGAATATTTTTTGCATTTGCGATACCAAGGTACTGACTGTGCCCTTATGATCACACCAAATTTGGAAACAGATGCTCAAGGTGATACTACAGAACACGGGGATTTTTTGACACCATTTGTGCAACGGTAGTTATTCAAAATAAATATATGTCACTTTTAAGATTAGCTTGTTTAAGATTAGCCAACTCTATTAGTATTTTCGTTCAAAGGTACCAACAAGAGTTCGGCTTCACAATGCCTAAAAGGAAGATTTTTGTAAACGATATCAGAGTCCGAGGAATTGGAAAGTCGGATATATTTGAAGAACCCACTTTACCTGTTTCTCAAGAACCACCTAAAGTAGAAAAAGTAAGTTCCAAGTTTTTCCTTAAAATCCTAAGTTAACTATTCTTACAATAATAAGAACAATTTTTTAAATTGTCCTCTATAGGTGACTAGAACCTATTTTGAAAGTGGGTACTATGATACTCAGGTGTACCAATTAAACATTTTATTGCCTGGACACGTGATATCTGGACCAGCAATAATTATGGACAGCTTAAGTACGCTTTTGATTGAGCCTGATTGTACTGCTTTCATTACTTCTCGTGGTGATGTCAGAATCACAATTGGCCAAGGCCTTAGAATAAAGATCACTAAAGAATTGGATCCTATTCATCTAAGCATTTTCTCTCATCGTTTTATGAGTATTGCCGAGCAGATGGGAAGGTAGAATATAAAATATGAAAAATAGCAAAAGAATTCTGAATTTGAAAACTCTAAAATAGACATCATTCTCAGGTCAAGCTTTTATTAAAATGGCTATTTGTTTAATATTTCTTAGGATTTTGCAGAGGACATCAATATCTACGAATATTAAGGAACGACTGGATTTCTCATGTGCCATTTTCGGACCAGATGGTGGTTTGGTATCAAATGCTCCTCATATTCCTGTGCACTTGGGTGCAATGCAGGAAACAGTACAGTATCAAATTAAAACATTGAATGGTATCTTTACTCCAGGAGATGTAATCTTAGCTAATCATCCATCAGCTGGAGGTTCACATCTCCCTGATCTAACTGTGATTACTCCAGTATTTTATAGGTAAATTTATTAGTAATAGGTACTCTTTTGAGACAGTTGGATTATTTACCAAATAGTCCTAGAATCTACAATAAATTAATAATAATTATAATTTAAAATTCAGAGACGTACCAAAGCCAGTATTCTTCGTAGCTAGCCGGGGTCATCATGCAGATATTGGTGGGATCACTCCTGGATCCATGCCTCCACATTCTACAAAATTGAACCAAGTAATAATGATTTTCATAGTAAATTTATAGGTAAACCTGTAAAATTTTGTTCTGATAGACAACATTTTTTTATTTATTAGGAAGGTGCTGCTTTCAAGAGTTTTCTTTTGGTCCACAAAGGAGTTTTCCGAGAAAAGGAATTAACTGAAGGTCTCATGGCACCAGGGAAAATTCCAGGTAGTTCTGGAACCAGGAACTTGGCAGATAACCTCAGCGATTTGAAAGCCCAAATTGCAGCCAATCATAAGGTCAGATTTTAGATAATTAATTACATTTAAGACATAAATATTTATATTTTTTTCAAATAATGTTTATGCATTAGGGATCGAGTTTAGTGGTCGAACTCATAGATGCTTATGAACTGGATGTAGTTCAAGCATACATGGGTCATATTCAACATAATGCTGAGGTAGCTGTTCGAGAAATGTTAAAAGTTGTAGGCAAAAAAATGTTTGATTCAACTGGCTCCACCAGTATCAATTCTGTTGATTATCTTGATGATGGGAGTCCAATAAAAATGTGTCTGGAGATTGATGTTCAAAAAGGAGAAGCTCTATGTGATTTTTCGTAAGTTTTTACTTACATTAAAAGTATATAGATTCTTGTCTTATTATTTATTTTATTTTTCTTTTATTTTTTAATAGTGGAACTGGCTACGAAGTTTGGGGTAACTGGAATGCACCTCGTGCCATTACAATATCAGCTTTAATTTACTGCCTCCGTTGCATTGTTGGAAGAGATATTCCTTTAAATCAAGTAATTACCATATATAGAACTATATTAATATTTATGTAAACATAAAATATAACTTAAAATTCTAATTTTCTCAGGGATGCTTAAAACCGATTAAAATTATTATCCCCAAAGGATCTCTACTTGATCCATCCGATGAAGCTGCTGTAGTTGGAGGAAATGTACTAACTTCACAGCGAATTGTTGATGTTGTTTTTCAAGCCTTTGGGACTTGTGCTGCTTCACAAGGTTGCATGAACAATATAACATTAGGAACAGAAGAATGGGGCTATTATGAAACTGTTGCTGGTGGTAGTGGTGCTGTATGTTCACTGATAATAATACATTTATTTGATTTCAAAAAAGTGATATTAAAATTAAAGGACTCTAAATTTCGAACGTATTCCATACATTTAATCGAAACTCTCTTTTTCATTCAATTTGAGTAAACTTTTATTTCAACGAGCAATATTAAATTCAATTTAATTAAAACGAAAATTAAATTAAATTCCTAGCATGGGAAATTTGTCACAGATGTATGAATATTCCTTCAATATAAATTACTTGGATCGCGAGTTGGCTGAAAAGCGTTCAGGGAATAATAATAACTGCTACTCTTTGTAGTTTACTGTTAATTTCGAATGCTCTCCTATATTACAATTGTGATTTACGCACCATTGGCATAATTCACTAAAATGAATCATAACTTTGCTTGTATCATTGATGAATCTTTTAGGGACCAACCTGGAATGGTCGAGGTGGAATTCACACGCACATGACCAATACGAGAATTACAGACCCCGAAATACTGGAATTACGTTATCCTGTGGTATTGATGAAATTTTCCCTCAGGACTGGAAGTGGGGGTCGTGGGGCTTTTTCTGGTGGAGATGGTGTCATACGGCAAATGATCTTCAGGTTTCTTTTATTTATTTATTATATTGCGCAAATAAATAAACCACATATTAGTATTCTGTGTTAATCAACAGAAAATATATTATTTTAGAAACTCAATGACTCTCTCTGTCCTAACTGAAAGGAGAGTACATAATCCACCAGGGTTTAAAGGTGGTTTGCCTGGAGCTCGTGGTAAAAATACATTAATTAAAAAGAATGGAAGAGTTATTAATTTAGGAGGGAAAACTGCTGTACCTGTTATTGCTGGGGTGAGTAAATGTGTTTTAATTATATTTATAGATATATTTCATTACTTCATTTTGTATAAAAAAAAAACTTATTCAGTTGTGCAAAATTAATTTTCTGAATAACTTATGAGATGCTGAATTCGCGATGTCAATGTCTAAAAAAAATACTATATGTCCCTGAATTATTTACCTTTTTCCTTTTAAAAGTTCGTGATGTCTTTGTTCGCGTAAGAGAAAAGAACAGTGAGAAAAACGAATAGGGTAAAAGATTCGACGTTTTATGTGACCTCATAAAGATTTTATCTTACCTGATGGAACCAAGTTTTTTTGCTATCCTCACTCATGATGTTATTATACGAGGTCTGGTATTTTGTACTTATGTGCAAGCCAAGCAAAAGAAAAAGATACATCAACAGGATCCACAATAACTTTGCACATTTCAAAAGTGAAAACTATACTTGCATGTTACATATTCTGGCTTCATAAAACGCAAATAGAAATTTTAAATTCTTCATCTGTGACATGCAAAAGATGTATGGGTGCCTTTTATCTTCATTAGCATATTGGAAAAATATTTTAAACTAGTTATAATTGTATATATAACTTGACATTTTGTTTATTTCGTACCTTATATCGCTCTTTTATGAAACTCAGAAAATGAATGTATTTTTTTGTAGGATATTTTTATACTCGAAACACCTGGAGGAGGTGGCTATGGTATTCCAGGTCAAAACATTCCACACTCTGAGGAAACACTGGAAAGCTTTCTCGAGCGGGGCAGCGTCTTTGAGTTCAGAAGAGCACAAGAATCAGTTTAAGAGGATTTTTCAACTTTATTCTCTTCGAAAATATTTTTAGAATATTTTTTATACTAATATATAAACCAAGATTTATTAAAAATTGTTACAAGAAATTTTCTGTTATTTTCCACGTGAGTAATTTAATTTCAGATATAGTATGAAAAAGAAATGCTTGACAAGAATTTGCCAGTTTACTTTATGACAGAGTTATAGGAAACATCAGATGCTGGTGACAAATATTAACAGATCATTAGGCGTGTTCATCAGTTATTGGTAATTTGAAGCATTGATCGCACTCGATCAGAAGAACGAATTAAATCTAGTGCGGTTAATTTACCTCGATTTGTTCACTCGCTCCATTTGCGTCAGATGCAAGATGGCCGCTGTTTCATTTCCGCTCCAAGTAATTACTGTTGCTTTTAACGTACCTGCCTGGACGAGGTTTTCAATTGCTTTAAGCTAATAACTATCCCATAATTATGGATTTGATCAAGATGTATAATTGAAATCCAGAGTAATCTCTGCCTAACGACAAAATCATTGAAGATTGATGTTAGCATCACGAAGTTATTTAACTGGAAAATTTAAGGGGAAATGGACCTTTAGTTAAAAATTTTTCAAATATATATAAATGTTCGAAATGTACAATTAATTTTCAAAAGCCATTAAATGTGCCTGTAATATTTTAGAATTTAATATTATTCCATAAATATTTATAACTTTATAAAATGTTCATGACAATGCATTGAATCTGCAATTCAAATGTATCAAGATTACATTGACAATATTTAAAATGGAACAATTAGTGAAACAGACTGTTTCTTCAATTTAGTATTGGAACTGTTCAGAATTGAATAACTAAGATGTGGAAGCATTTCAAATTTTATTATTTAACGAGGAATTTAATTAAACTTCAAACCAATTAAAGAATTTCTCTCAACTATTAATTAGTCCATTTTATTGTTTTTCATTTTGCAATTGAAAGGATTTGAAGAAATAGAATTGTAAAGAATTGCTGTAATTTTAAATTCATGCTTAACCGAATCTTGAATATTAATAAAAAGATTTGCATTTTATCTTTGGTAATATACGAAAAAGACTTGCAGTCATTCTTTTACTAAATTTTTCGTAAGGCTTAACAAAAACGCTAAGCATACCGGGAGAAATTAGTGGACAAAGTTTACATTGGAATTTCGATGGTGTATCAAGATTCTTCTGCAATCAACCCTGTTGAATGAACTACTAATGTTATTAAAAATACGTGACTTGAAAATTCTGCTATCTCTCTTTTCAGCCTGATGGTACGACATTTTCATCCAAGTGTAAAGCGTAAGTGAAACAAGTTCTGCCTGATTGAAAGAAGTGTAGATTCGCTATAGAATCACGCTTCTATTATATGAAGGGGTTTAAAGCGTGCCATTTTATCGATTACCTTTGCTTTTTCAAATTGTGCAAACTTTGCAAATAAAAAAGTCGCATTTATGACACAAGCTGAATTTTTTTGTCAACCTGTTTCCACTTTTACAACCAAATTTATGACGAAAGAAAATAATAAAATAAAACTTCGTGAAATGTTTTTATATTTGACTAATTTTAAAGAATTTATCTGGAGTACCTATTTTCTGACTAAATATGAGATAAAAATATTATGCGTGATTCATAGATTTCTCACCAAATACTCTTGTTATTTAAAGATTATAAAAACTACTATCCTAATCATCTTTCTTTTTTTTACTGAAATTGTAGAAATATTTCAGAATTATGTATTTTAAAAGAAGACTAAAGGCAAGATTTAAATTTACAGCTGAGCTTATACAGTTTTTTTAATGATCTTTGAATAGAAAAAATAGTTTGCTTTGCACGCATATTTTTGTACTAACGTCATTTTACACGTCATTTTTATGTATCATGTGTCATGAAGAACTTATTTGATCAGTTGGAGACATATTTTCTTGCTTGACATATTATATTCTAGTGAATAATTTGAAAATGTATTACTTAGTATTGAAAATATTCATGAAAAAATGCTATACAATTGTAATAATCTAAAAAAATGTTTCCTTACTATTTATTAGAATTTAATACATATTTCTTCGCATTTTAATTCGAAATCTCATATATAAAAATAATTCAAGCAGTTAAGTTTATGATTGATATTTCGTCAATGTTTGCAGTTAATTCCAATCCAGTTCGTTGAGTATAAGCACCTGTGTCAATTTAAACCCACACAACATATAAAAGGATTTTGCATCTACGAATTTCGATAGTTTTCAACAGCAAGCAATACACTTCGAAATTTTGTAAGCAACAGTGAATTAAAGAATGAGAGTTTTTCTTTTTGCATTCGCTTTGTCGAGTGTTGCTTTTTCATCAATTCTTGCGAAGCCATTTTTTAACACTGAGGACTCAGATGATGGAACCATTAATTTTCAACTCGACAGTGATTTCTACGGTTTGGAAAATGATTTCCTTCCGCTAAGGAGTTTAAAAACTTCCAAAAATTCAGTGCCAAATTATATTCGCCAAAAAAGAGATGTGCCAACTTTGGACGACATCAATAAGTCAAAAACTCAAAATGGAATTCCTCTCTTTAATGAGACGCCGAATATCCAGAAAGAAAAGTCGGATTTAGACTCGATTCAAAGTGACAAGTTGAATTCTTCAGGAAACAAAAATCAGTTTTTCCATTCAGGATTCCCAATTTTCCAAGGAATTCCGAACTTTTCCGGTGTCCAAAATGTTCCCAAGATTCCAAATATTCCAAATATTCCAAATATTCCAAATATTCCAAATATTCCAAATATTCCAAATATTCCAAATATACCAAATATTCCAAATATTCCAAATATTCCAAATATTCCAAATAATCCTAACAACCTGCATTCCGAAAATAAACAGCCTGGTTTCTCTGCATCCCTCAGTTTCCCAAATATATTTTCTACTCTTCCCTCATTACCACAGTTTCAAAGTAGAGTCGATGTTCCAATGAATTCGAACCTTCTAAATGGAATCCCAAATTTCTTTGGTAATCAAAATCAACAGAGTGGAATACCAAATCTTCAGAATGGTATACAAAATGGAATACAAAGTTTTAAAAATTTAATACCAAATATCCAGAATGGAATACAGAGCTTACAGAATGGAATACCAAATCTACAAAATGGAATATCAGACTTCCAGAATGGATTATCAAATTATTTTAATCCTAATTCTCAGTTTGGAATTCCTCAGTTTTCTCAAAATTCAAACAATCAGAATGGATTACCAACTTTTTCAGTAAATTCTAATTTTCCAAGTGGACTTCCGAAATTTTCAGTGAATGGATTGCCTAACTTACCTTTTGGTCTTGATCCTCAGAAAGCAATACAAAATTTCAACTTACAAGAATTGGAAGCAATGTACAACAAACTCAAAACGGAAGCTGGAAATAATAAAAATAATAATTTGTTGCAAGAAATGTTAAAAAACGTTGATCGTTTCATGACTGGTGTTCGAGACTTTTTTGGAAATATCACTGGAGGACTAACAACTCGTGTCACGAACGACATTAACAAATTTTTTTCTAATGGGCTTCCTGCTTGTGTGAATAAGAATTAGAGGTAAGGTTTTTTCTTAAAAAATTATTATTAATTGATATTTTTGAAGATGAAAAATGAAGAATTATTTATTAATTAATTACAGAGAGAAAGGAGAAGCAATGGACACAACAAACAATTTTGTTTTCTATATTTCAAGAAGTCCTTAGCTGCTACAGGATCGACAACACATATAAGGGCATTTTAGTTACGATTTCAGTGTATACAAAATAAAGAGTTTATAGATTGTTACAAGTGAATTGATTGATTATTGCATTTAAAAAAATTCCCGTCCAAGAAACATAATCCTTTGTTTAAATGTGTAGGAATTGTATTTTTAAAAGAAGGTGACAGAGTAAGTGAACAGCACTAAGATAACTTTAAAAATGAATTTCCACTTATTGCATAATCACTTTACTAAAATCCTTTATATTTTGATCATTGTACTTTTCTTGTGTTTGTATTTGCCATGGGTATTTTGGATATGATGATATAATAATTGGAGGCTGAATCATTGATGGTGGAATAATAGGTGCTGGAACAATTGGCAATGGAAACATATCCACCATAGGTAGGAATGATGGTCCCCATGGTGTCATTATTTGTACATATGTTTGTTGCAGTTGTCGTTCAATAGATTGACAATCCATCTCAGAAGACAAATCTACAAATGTTTCAAATGGACTATTATTAAACATTTGTGAACAGTCCATAGCCTGCATACCTAAGGACTCAATATTTGCCAAACAATCGCAAAGTGTTCCAGTTGCAGAATGATTTATTAAAGGAGATCTATTTGCAGCTGTTGTTGATGTAGATATCGTTAAAGGCGTAGGTTTTTCCGTTGTAATCTCTATACAATTTAGGGTTGTGCTTTCGTGAGAACTAGCTCTTGTATTTTTTGAAGAATCTCCCAATCCAGAATTAGAAGATGTATCAATATGGCCAGGACTTTCTTTTGGATAGAATTTAAAACTATGCAATCCTTCAATAACGAGAGTACCAACATCACCAGTCTTGCTCTTCTCTGGATGACAATTTCCCACACACTCAGTACTTGATTCCATTTTTAATTCCTTACTTTCTTCATTAACGTTCTCGAGACCGAAATCTTTTATCGAAATATCGTGGAAAAAGTCATCGAACCTCTTGACTCTGTGAGTTAGCGATTTCGTCTGTCCTTTTGATAAATACAACAGAGACAGAATTATAATAATTTGGTAAAATTTGTGCATCTTGTTCGACACTTTGTTAGACGAATTCTATTACAATTACTATTACAATTCTCTTGATTTTGATGTTCTAGTAGTATGTTAGTAGCACTGTAAATCATTCTGGTCGTTCGAGTCAATTTTATGACGCAAGAATAAGTGATTGTATTTATCAGATTTAGTTGATGCCTTTCGTGCTTCAGGAACTAAAATATCATATAATGATTAAGGAAATCTTGATGTTATTTTGAATAACATTTTTTCAATTCAATGGCTCTAAACATTTTTTTGCCAAGCATTTTTTTTCCCTATAAAATTCCTATACGAGCACTAGTGTATTAATAGGAACATAAAGTGCTTATTTTATGGATTTATGGGTGTATGGGTCTATGGGTTGTACGTAGACCTCTCACAGCTACTGTGTGTTCTCTGTGATACATTCTCTCTGATTTTGAAGTATATTTCCACCTTTCGAAAGCTACTGTATTATATTTTCCACTTTGAAGCCCATTTTCTGGTCTGATTGAAGGGCTGGTTGGAGGTTCTTTTGAAGGATCGATGGGTATCGTATTCGTAAACGAAGGTCTGGCTGGAGGGTTAATTGGTCTCCAATTACCATTGCCATAATTTATAACCTTATCAGATGGTATTTCTCCTCCAAATTGTCCCTCTCCGTTTGATGGAAAAAATTGAATACGTTTTATTCCATTAATAATCAAAGTTCCACCATTTTTCCTTCCTCTTTCATTCAAACGAAGACGCAGTTCATTTACTCGTTTGAAATTGTGCCTCACAAGGGGTCGATAATAATTAGTGTTCTTCATTTGATCAAATGTTTCTTTATTAGAATCACTTACACTTTCTTCGGACTCTTCATAATCACTTCTTTTAATTTTGTCATTTTCTTTAAATTCCACTAACACAGGAGCACATACTTGACATAAGTAAACTATGACTCCGAGAATGATTATTTGGAAATATTTCGACATTCTGTCTAACAGTTAATAGACGTATAAGTTTCTAACATTAATCTGACTTTGGATTTTCCACTAATCCTCATTGCAATAGTAGTATAAATCATATTGGTCGTTGATGTCAGTTATATGCCAGAAGATTAAATTCCAAAATAGATTTACAGTGAACATAAATAAAAAGAGAGAATTGTGGTCTTACAAAGGAAATCAATATTCGTTTTATAGACTTTACCGTTATTTAATAAACTCTTTGACGCTGAAAGTGACTGTTGAATGAAATTTAATCTACAAACGGATTCTAGGAAGAATTTTTTTTATATTACGCGGCATCGCTATTGAAAAATCAGGAACTTTTGCAGGGTTTGCAATCTTGCCATGGTTAGAAATGCTTTTAAAGCGAGAAGCGTTTCTTTGATGAGTGCTTGTTCAAATTCAAGATAACTCGAAAGTAAAAGAGTTTGAGAGAATGTTTGCAGAAGGAATGGTTGCGTTCCAGAAGAGTGACATCCAGGGTGCTGGATGTCTGCTGACAGGGTTGGTTGATTATTACGAGCCTCTAGGGTGACACAAAAGCGTCGTCGGAAAACCACAGAAAGAAAAAGGAAAGAAAAGTCAAACCAGCTTTGCGTGAGGAAAAAGGATAAAATATGAAAGCACTTCTTTTTTCATGTTACATGTTTTGTTACTTTTACTTTATCCTGGAAAACTGGAAAAGATGAAGGGAGATTAAAAAGCTTAAGCTAAATCTTTTTAAATCTTTACAGCTTCAAATGTGATTTCACTGATGGCCAAATAGCTACTCATATTTGTTTCACTCCCTGATGCTTCAGCGACATATTCATTCAAATTTTGAAACAGAAATAATCTCTTTTAATTTTTATACGATAGAATAAAAATCATTTTCTTCACTTTTAGGATATAGTTACTTGCAGTTACAACATAAAACAAATATATTATTCTGAAATTAACGATAAATGAAAATCCTATTATTAGATTTTTTGCCTTCGAGCAGCAAGGCAAACATTATATTGAGAAGAAAATTTCGGATAAAGAATTTATGAGGTCAGAGAATTGCCGCTGGGCATTGCTTCGTTCGTAATTATGTTTAGCAAGATTGCAATCTTTCTCCGATTTTATAGTATTATATATAGGCTAAACAGAAAAATATCATTTTTACCTGAACGAATGAAAAATAAAGAGTATAACTTTTTGGCGTAGAAAATGTATTACAATTTACAAATTAGCATAAAGCATATTTGTGTGGGAATTTAAAGCTTGCAGAATTGAACAACAAAGGGGTGAAATTTGTACAATGTACAATAGTTCGACCATGCATATAACAGATGTATATATAGAATATACACTACGTAGCCAATATCTACACATAGCTAAAATAAAGCTCGCACACATGTATCTATTTTATCCTCAAATTCTGTTTGCTGACAACAGACTCCAATGTAGAAGTAAAATAGTATAGTAAATTTTATGTTTCTCTTCATCATAAATCGACCTTAGGATGCTGTATATAAGAAAGACTATGTGAAAGCAATTTTTTCCGCTGTGTTATTCTAGTAAAAAGAAATATCACTACTACCTTTTTTGCCCGCAATTCGAGACAAAATAAAATTTTTACTGAGTAGCCTATCCAGGAAGAATGTGGACAAATCAGCTTTTATTATACTTAATACATTGCTATCTTTTATGTCAAAGTTTATTTACTTCAAAGTAATTTTATTAAAACATATAAATTACAGCTCAAAGATATATTATAATGCGGGTAAAAAATCTCCCATTATTGGTATAAATTGTAGAACGTACAATTTTATCCCGATGGTTACATAGTGAGTTCAAATAAAACAGAAAAGCAGTCAACCCTTTATATTATAGTATAAACAGCAGAGAAATGAAATTCAAGTTGATAATGAAAGCAAGGGAGGCAACTGGTAAAATTAAAATCGTTTTCAACAATGGACCACTCGAATTATACATAAATGATTAACCTGCACGTATTTATATACGTGCTCATCATTGACTTCATTCTGTTACAAATTATTGAAACCAAATTAGTCTAATGAATGAATTAATTACAAGGTAATAGTATCTCCTCGATATCAAGAACGAATTCTTCCAATAATCGAGTTTCTTACGATTTAAAAAAATTCCAGAACAGAAGTTTACAAACAGATGAGATGATAGAAAAATAAATACTAACGGAAGCGTAAAATCTCAAATCGATCTACCGCATAAATCGTATTTTCATTCGACACGAAATTCTGCATGGACGTAAATTTTCGAGAAGAATGTATATATGTATACGTTCTTCGTGCATATGGAAGTTATAGTGACATGAGTGCACGTTCATAAGTTGTGGGTGTATCATCATGCAAGTATAGGTATATGTATAGTGTATACGCATGCCGGATGTGGTAATCCTTGAATCGATTTCGCATATAAATTCCACTCCGATTCCTTGCAAAAGGAAGCATACACATCGAATACTATATATATATGTAGCTGTACCTATAATATACTGGTAATCTATGCAAGCACGTTATTCTGATAAATGGCTCAAACCATGTATCTATTTTTCGTTTCATCTATAACTGGCTTATTCGAAAACCATTCGACTTATTGAAGCTGTCTTTCATCAGCATGCGAATTTTACTATGTTTACTGAGAAATATCGCTATTCTTGTACATAAATATGTCAAATCAAAGTACTTGGTTACTATATATTTTTTCAGTGTATTAATTTCACTTATTATGGTAAGTGGAAAATTAATTATTAGGGTTACTGTCATTTCTGTTTCTGCATCCTATTTTATCAAGCAATAGATGCCCTCTAAACAAAATTATGTACCTAAAGAAATCTCTCGAAAATTTCGCCACATTTTTTTGTTACAAAACCTGATTGGCTTTTGAAAGACTTGAAGTTGTAAAAAGGAAAACAATCCTTTAAAATTCGATAAAATAATAAATTTCTTGAAATAAATGTGAACAAAAATTCGTGAATATATTTTCGAAAAACTTTAGAATCCTTCAAATTCCATACAATATTACTCTATCATTTTGAATTAGTAAGAATTCGACTAAATAAATTAGTAGCTTTAAATCTGACTATTGAATTAGTTATTTCTCCATTTTCTAATAAATGCAATTGTAAGTCATCTATATCATCAATTAAAATGAATTAGTAAGAATAACTAACTGATCTATTTAGTAGTTTTACTTAGTAAGTGAATTGATCACAGTGAATTATTCTTCGAATAATAGTAATGTTAAATTTTTTGTATTGTTTAATATTTAACATATTTTAGAAGATTCCCGAGGATTTTAAAGTATTATAAAGAAATTTCAGTTACTCTATGCGATCTTAAAGGATTTTAGGAATTTTTGGAATTTTAGAGATTTTGACAAATTTATAATGGATTTTAACGAACTTTTGGTGATTTTAAAGTTCCTCACAGAATTATAAGCAATTTATAAAGATTTTTATGACTTTTAAAAGCTTTTGCGAAATTTTAAGAGATCTGAAAATTTTTTCATCAAAATTTTAAAGGCCTTATAGTAATTAAAAAAATTTGATGATCGGAGTATTTTTAAAAATATTTTTGATATTTTGAGAACTATTAGAGATTTTAACATATTTTTAAAGGATTTTTACGAACTTTAGGTGATTTTAAAGTACCTCACGATTCTTATGACTTTTAAAAAATTGTGCAAAATTTTAAGGAATCTAAAAATTTTAAAGATATTTCATTGAATAGTGTTACTAATTCATTTAGTTAGGAGATACCAATTTATTTTGTTTGTCCTTGTTACTAATGGAATTAGTAACTTTTTACTAATTTACGTTAAACAACTTTTGAAATCCGTTAAAATTCGTGAAAATCAAAATTCCACAGAAATCTTCAAATCATAAATCTCTCGCAATCCATGTTAAAAATTCGTGATATTGTATAAAAATTCCATGAAATACTTAATTAAAAATTCCATAAAAACTTTCAAAGTTCCTAAATAAAATTCCCCGAGATACTGTAAAATCCTCCAAATTCCATAAAATATTTCAAAAGTCATAGAAATTCCACAATAATATTAAAAATCCTTTTATATCCCTTAAAATTCTTTATAATTATTAGAAATCTCATTAAATTACGACAAATTTTTTAATCCCTTAAAATATCCAAAAAATTTCTAGAAACATTTTCAAATCTCCTAAAATTCCTCAAAATTCCACGAAAACGTTCTAAATCCCTTATTTGTTGAAATTTCTTTAAATTCCTAGAATTCTCTTAAAATTCCTCAAAATTTTTCAACATTTAAAATCCCTTTAAATTCTAGCAAATCTTTCAACATTTTTTAAATCTTTTGATTTTCGTAAAAATCACTAGAATATCTCTTGAAATTCGTCTCTATATAAAAAGTGGCGTAACGAAATGTCTCGAAAATTGGCATTTGAATGACTTGAAGTTGTAAGTGAGAAACAAAATAATCGCTCTCTAGCCATTCTCTAGCGATAGTACTAAGTGGTATAATTAAAAAATGATAAAATTTGTTTAGTAAAAAAAATTGAAGATCACATGCTGCTGCCTGGTGGTTGTTATTCGTTATAGAAAATTGACAGGATTTCGAGTAGGTACTCTCCAAATGAATGATTAAGTATGTCGTTATCGAGAATTACGCGTAGTTTTATTCAGCGAATAAAATCAATCAACCGAAATTTAGGTCAAAAGTGCGAGCCAAATAAAAAGAAAAAAATATCAAAGATATCGGAAATTTGTTTTAACCTCTCCGGTTATAATAAATACGGTCTTTATACTGATGATATTTTACATCCTGGTGATCCAGATGTGATTGAAGCTGTAAAGCGATTGCCAAACGATGTCCATGATGCCAGAAATTACAGGTAGTAAGACTAAATTTTAAAAATAACAACGTATATAATAAAATAATAAAATAATAAAATATTAAAATCAGAGGGATACGGGCAATGCATCTTTATTTCTTGAGAACACATCTACCAAAAGAAGAGTGGATTACTTATGAACAAGATTTAGAAAATCGATATTTGCAGCCATACATCGATGAAATTGAAGCTGAAAGACGTGAGATTGAAGAATTCGGATGCACTAACTATAGTGCGGATGCTCATTAAGTTTGAACTATTACGAACCTCAAATTGAGCAATACTGGAAGGGATTACCAAATTAATTGTCGGTAAATCAACTGCAGGCTAGCATATTGTCCTATCGTCGTGCACAGATTTGACAAGTAAAACCACATTTTAGAGACTTCAATCACTAACGAATTTCTTGTACCTAAATTTGTGCTTAATTCTAGATAAATTACTGATAATTATAAATAAAGTAATTCTTTATAGTATAAAGTAACTAGAGGTAAAAAACATAAACTTCAATCGAAAAAATATCGTCAATTTTCCTTCAGCTCATTATATTGATACGTACTTATTATTATTAACAGATTTTTTATAAGTATTTTTTTAAAGTTATGGTAAAAATATTTTGTTTAATAAGTTCTTTTTGCATTATATACGTATAAGTCTCTTCTAGAAAAGTGAGTATACTGTTAAAACTTGTCGAAGAGTGAACTTGTGAAGTACACTTATGTTCTGAAAAGCAAAAGCAACGAAGTACTCTTAATTATGCTCTGATGTGAACTAGAGACTCTGCAATTTTCTTACTTAGTGGAATCCATATAAAATAAAAAAATCTAAGTAATTCGATTATTTAATTTATTAATTAATCATTTAATAGTCCACCTCTGAGATTTCAATGAAAGAAATACATTATTAACCTAGACAACGTCTGTCTTAAAAATGTTGATTTTATTTACACCTTTTTAATTATTTTTGAGGATTAAGAAAAAAAATATTGTTGTTTCCTTTGATAAAAAAAAGTACAATTTTGCTTTAATTCTATTTAATTGCACTAAATTATGACGAATGAGGAACACTAAGAGAAAAATAAATACGATACTAGCACCGAGATAGTTTATGAAGAGCCCGCCGGAACACTAAAGTGACGCAGACGTTGAGTGCCTTACATGTTAAACGTTTAATTAAGTATGCTGCTTGCATAGCAGTCCTGTACTTCACGTTTAATGGCTCACCAACTCGAAAGCTTTATAGAAGTTTCAAGATAATCGTGAAAAATCTCGTCTTTTTTTACTTGGGTTTATGAGATTTAAAGAAAAAAAGGTGTCTAAAAAGCTTTCTTAACTTTGTTTGAACCGACCGATAACGAGCAAGAAGCGAAAATCTGCTTGGGAAACGAGGGTATAGACGGGTAAGAATATATAAAAAGTTGTCTGTTTTTTCAAACTTTGCAAGAGACCGTTTTTTGTTTAGATTTTCATCGATAGAATGAAAATCGGGGATTTAACTTAAAAAAAGTTGCAGTTTTCTAAGTGTTTTCTACGCGGGAATATTTCTAAGTAGAAAATTCATTTTTACCCAGCCACACGACAGTTTGAAATTGGCGGGCTTAAACTTTTGTTCATTACTTGGGTTTAAATTAATTATAATTCGTAGAACTTAGATGGAAACTTGAATATATTGTATAATGTCTAACCCCTAATTTCAATTTGCTAAACTGAAGGTAAAATAATAAAGGTAGTTTCACAAAGTTTAGGTATTTCCAAAATCAAGTTGTGAAACTCTGTTCAGACATTGACTATTCATAATTCTGTAATGCATTTTATATTTTAAGAAATTCAACATTCAGTTTTTTCTTAATAATTATTAAAAATCTCAAATATTACGCTAAATATAGATTTAAAGTAGAATAGAAGTTTTATTTTAAAATTATAGTAGACAGAGAGTCTTCAATATTCTGACCCTCCAGATCTTGAAAGTTGAAAGAACATTGCCAAATGTTAATTGGCTCATCAGTGTAAATCTTTATCTTAGAAAATCTCCGGAGGGTTAAAATCTCAGGTGGTTATTTTAATGGGTCACGTTTTTTTGCGGATCTTCGTGAGACTGGCAGAGTCTGAGAATACTAACCGTTTTTTATTTCTAATCTAAAATTTGGTCTTTGGTTTTCTCTCTGAAGCGTTGAACATGTTGAAAGATTAAAAATAAATTACTGTTATCCATAATGCAGTAAGAAAAGTCAAACAATTTAATACATAATTCATCAACGATTTATTTTATTTTCTTTGAGTCTCTTTGAAGATTGATTTTGAAGACCCCGAACTTGTTTGAAACTTGACGTGCAAATTCATTTAAAGCAATCGCTGTTCAAAATGGCCTCTAGGGCAGTGGACGAAGATGAACTTCTATAGCAGCGAATTCATTTGAATAAATAGATTTTCTCTGTGAAAGGATTTGTGTGCACGAAATCTAAAGTAATGGAGCTGAAAGAACAGATTATATGTATATTTCATCCATCTTTGGATAAAATAAAATATCTGTCTATTGAGAATTCTAGCAAACTCATATACTCCTAGAAAGTCTGAAGTTATTGTTTTGATACTAAAAGTTGTATCAATATTAAGAAACAAAAGACGGCTACATTATTAGATTATTTTTTTTATATTTCAGAAGAAAAAAAAGCTTCTCAAACAATTTATCAGCTTAATAAAATATGCAGAACACTAATATTCAGTATGATAATCAAATTAATTAATTTCTCTCAATTCTAATTTATTGCTAAACATACATAGTTACTCAAAATTCCCATTTATTCTTAAATTCCCCAGCGACCCACATCTATTACCCCCAGCCGTTTTTATCCACCACTCTCTTAAATCCTTCCCTCATATGTTTTTTTTTCTTTTTTTTTCCTTCTCATACCTACTTTATTTCAAGAGAAAATGACTAACTCACACAATCAGTTCGATTTACGAAAAAAAGAGTAATTTGTATCCCTTAAATTTGCCAGTTTGATATTCTTTATTTTCTTTCTCGTGATAAGAGAAGGAGAAATAAAATTCAAAGTTGAGAAATATAATTAATCCTAACCTTCTCTTATATACGGCTGCATATAAATTGATCAATTGTTTCAATGTATGAATGCAATTTGGATATTGCGCGTGAGTTCTTAATTCAAAATATAATTTTCAAGTCACTCTCATATTTGCATTTATATGACATAGCTGCACGATAACATTTTTTAATCGACAAATCAACGCCAGTCTGAATACGACTATAAACTCATAAATATTACTAGACACGATGTTCGTCAAGATTGCTTTTAGCGCTGCAAAGTTGACAATCTTGCAAACGAAAAAGTCAATAATTAATAAGTTTGTTATTCATGCTAGCTTTCAAACTCCTGTTTCTCCTTACTTGAATTACTTATTATATTTCGCCCACATTGAAGAAGAACTTTAAACACACAAGAATGGAGTGTGTCTCATTCTCTGAATATCCTACGTAACATAATATTGTTATGAATACATTTTCTTTTTTTAGATTGCATTAAAACATAATCCTCAGCGTAAATCAAAAAAGCCAGAAAGCTTTCAGCATTGTTCAAACACATGAGCTATTTAAATTTTCACTAACGAGGAGCACTTATTCGCGCGATATTGAAATTCCATGCGCTCGATTGAACGTACCTTTCAAAATGACTCCGTTCTGTCATTACCTTGAAAATGGCTCTCTAAATCTTCTTTATTTTCTTTAAAGTGTACTTATCTCCGTTTCACCCCGACCAAATTATTTCATATAGATCAATCCATTGAGCTTATTTTAGTAAAAACTAAAATTATTTATTACCCGTGTAGAAAGCAGACCAGGCCAAATATGGCCCAGATCTGGAAAACGTATCCGGATCCTATCGCTGATGAAATGTTCATCTTCTAAAATTCTTAAAACTTGCATTTCGGATTGTCTTCCATTTTCTTATTCATCATATGTATGCTTATCTACATAATTTTCAATTTATAATCAATAATATATTTTTTTAATTTATGTTCATTTTTTGAAGCTGTGTAATTTTCATACAAACTCAAAAAATCATAATAATATTGAAACTTTACGTTTTTATTGTTATTTAAATATTACTCACTTAATTTATTACTTACCTATCAACCATTAACTAGGCCTATCTCTGTATTTTATAATAATGTCCTACTCCACTATTATGTATTTAAATTAATCTTCCTATAGTTCGCCAATAATCTTATTTCACTACTTTAAAATTTAGAGTACTAGGTCTTCGATTCGCGCTTTATTTATGTCGCTCTAAGTTAATAGACGTCTTTCGCGAGAGAGATCGTTACAAATTCTTTCAAGAGGTCAAGTATCTGAGAACTAGAAACAGACTTCTTAGTCTCAAATCCATGCCTCAATTCAGAATATTTTTCTTAGTGCCCAAACTCGATCTAAAGAGTAAACTCCTTAGTCTGCCTAGTGCCCCTAAGGCAGGAAACGAATCGCAGAACTCAGATACCACGGTGAACCGCGGGTTCTGCCCCGAAAGCTCTTCCTAAGAGTGAATCAGAACTCAGATGCGACAGTAAACTGTCGGTCCTGCCCCAAAAGCACTTTTAGATGCTCACGGCTCTCTGCAGAGCCCCCGAATGGCCCAAAATCGTTCTGCACATGATCCAACTACTCATGGTCTCGCCACGCGCAAGTAAAAAAAAATTCAACCAATCAGGTTGAAACTGATATATATATAATACACTGGATACAGGATTCAATGAAAAACGCTTGTGCCGACTTGAAGAGCCGCCATCGCGGGCGAACCACTGATATATATAATACACTGGATACAGGATTCAATGAAAAACGCTTGTGCCGACTTGAAGAGCCGCCATGTT
>JAUESI010000036.1:926279-939710 GCA_032275145.1 Synergus laeviventris
TAATTTTTCTTATTCACTATCACTTAATTGTCCACTATGTAGCTATCTCTGGTTTTATAATAAAATTTCTTAATCCTGGCTAATACTCTTATTCACTCTATTCCACGCTCTTACTTCTCATTATATTAATTTAGGTAAAATTCTATATTTATTTCTTTTCAAATAATTTCCCTTTTTCTCTAATTGCTTATAGGCAAGCTAATGTCGTATTCGATAGAGAGAGGATGATCAATCTTTACTGACTCATCCAAGAGACCAAGTCTTTGAGTATCAGAAACAGACTTCTAGATCTCAGAGCTCAATCTCGAGTCAGAGCCTTATGCTTATGGCTCCAAATTTGGATACCAGGATAAATCGCGTGTCCTGCACAGAAAACGCTTCCTGAAAGTGAATCCAAACTCGGACACCACGATAATCGCGGGTCCTGCCCAGAGAACACTTTCAGATGTTCACCGCTCGCTCCCGAGCCCCCGACTGACCCAAACTCGTTCTGCATCTTACCTCCTCGACAACTCTTCCCACTCTTCCACTCACGATTCGCATTTTTTGTTATATCGCGGGTGGGAGAACTTCGCGTTTGCGCGTTTCGCGGTGCAGGATGCCAGAACGCGAACGCAATCCTGTATGTCGTGATGTCATTTCGCAGGAGTTAGAAGTGTACGGTTACAATATATTTGTACTTAAACACTTATCGCGATAATACAATGAGTTTTTAACAAGCTCGAACCTTCTTGATTGACAACTCAGAATGCAACTATTTCGAAAAACTAAGATTGATCCTGACCTACTCTAGGACTCTTACTTGCAAAGTGGAGAGGGTTTTCGAAATAGGCTGTGATTGGTTGACAATAATGGTGGAGACATTTGGATTTGCCTTCCACTTGCAGTACATTTGAGGAAAACCCTGCACTTAGGTAGTAATATAGTTATAGCAGTTAGGGTAATCTTAGCCTTTATGGAGAAAAATATGTGAAGGTAACTCAGTAAATTTCCTAAACTAGGATGATCATAAAGTATGACAAGTTGAATTAGAATAGGATTGCTTTTTACTAGTTTTTTTATGGAATGTGAATGCTTTTCGCCTAATGATTAATCTTCAGCCTTGAGAAATTTTCTAACCTGAGTTGATCATTCGTTCTATGACCCTTATATACTAGAAGATTTATACTTTTATTATGTGAGCTATATATAAATATTTAAGTTCCGATCGGAACACTGGGATCGTCACCGTGCGACTCGTGGAGTTGTGCTCTCAAACGAGTACAGTCTCGGACACGGCGAAATTGTCTAGAATTCTAGCAGGTTCTCAGGGAGAAGAGCTCCGACATCTAAAAAAAGAAAACGAGGAATTCACTTAATCTCCGAAGGAAACCCTCGAGTTGCGAATGAGAAACAACTTTCCGGATTTTTCCGATCTTCAGGAGGCGAGGGAGTCTACCCGCCATAAGGAGGGAAGCAATTGGAGCTTGGCAACAGAGGAAGTTAAAGCAGAGAAAGTAAAATTTCCGATTGAGTCCTTTGATCTTTACAAGGCTCTGGGGCCGGATGGTATATACCCGGTGATCCTGAAGGAAAGCCTGGGGTGGTCCTGGGGACTCTAGTGGGAATCTTTAGGAGCTGTATAGCGGTTGAACATACTCCTAAGGCGTGGCAAAAAACCAGGGTTGTCTTTATTTCTAAAGCGGAAAGAAGAGGATATACGAAAGTCAAGGATTATAGGCCCATCAGTCTGAAATCATTCCTTGTCAAGACTTTGGAGAGGCTGGTCGTCAAATTGCTGAGGGCGAGTCCACTGAAAAGTCTACCTGTTCACGGGGAACAGCACGCCTATCAGATAGATCAGTTGATACAGCTCTTCTATCAACGATCAACTTCATAGAACAGCAGATGGTTTCGAAAGGTGTCTGTATAGGCGCCTTTCTGGATATTGAAGGGGCGTTAAGTTAAACTGTAAGGGCTGCTATACGGCAGGGAGCAGAGTAGCATGGAGTGTCGATAGCGATTACCCGGTGGATCACTTCATAGCTCAGCAGCAGTACTCGCCGCTGAGAATAAAGACGAATAGCAGTCGCAATAGCTGCCCTCAGGGCGTCTGTCCCTACTTTTATGGTGTTTGGTCTCTTGAAACTAGTGAGTAATGAAGGTGTACCGGCTATCGGGTGTGCAGATGATATCTGCCTACTGGCCAGAGGCATGTACGAAGAAACACTCAGAGATATCATACAAAGAGCTCTGAGAAAGACCCTTGGGTGGTGTGCGGGTAAGGGCCTCAGCTTTCCAGCGGACAAGACGGCAGTTGTTGTATTCACTGGGAAATATAAACTTAGAAGGCTGGTGGATATATCGATTGGAAATATGATGATGCCCTATGCCGAGGAGGTAAAATATCTAGGAGTCATACTGGATAAGAAACTGAACTAGCATAGCCATCTACTAGGAAAATGACAAAAGCCGCGGGTTACATTCTGACGTTCGCGGCACTTATCTGGTGGAAGTGGACATTACGTAAGGCTACCTACGACCAACTAGACAGGGTGCAAGCGGTTTCCTCAGCCATTTGGACTGCGGGAATCTGATCTGCACCACAGGATAGGATAAAGATCCAGTTGGTGGATGTGGCCAGATCTAAGGTCCACATCCCAAATAGAGGAGACTAGGAGGAAGGCTGGGAGCTGGAGGAGTGAGTATGTGGCCAAAAGGCCGCGGACAGGTTTGTCCATAGACTGAGTGGTTTCAACACAGTCTTCCAGGCGGAAATGCTCGCTATCAAGGAATGTACGAGGCACTAAAAGCATTGAACAGAGGGGAAGGGGCTGATTGGCTTTTTAGGAGGGGATCAAAAATCAGAAAAATAAAGAGTGGCAGCGAAGCCTAGGATGTGGCACGAGCAGGGCCCTTATAGGTAAAACCGCAGGGACTTGGTCGAAGGAACTCTTGAAGCTTGACAGGCCAAGGATTAGAATTGTAGCGGAAATCTTTACGGGACATAACAATCTAGGGAAACATAGGTACATCACGGGTAAATTTTTAACACTGACATGTAAGAGATTTATTTCTTTATTATTTATTGCAATGTATTGCGGTGCACTAGCATATCACATTTTGCACCGGATATGACAAGGGAACTGAAGGCCGGTCAAATTCTGGCCTTCTGTAAGACTTGTCTATATCGACGGCAACCTTGAGTTGATTAAGCAGAGAGGATAGAGTACAAAGGCCTCATGGCTAAGTGCTCTGAACAGCGAGGTGCTGCTCTCTGAGAAGTATAAAAAAAAAGAGTTTAAAAACTCCTTTCCAAGTTTAAAAAAAAAATACTCAAAGAATATCCTTCAAGAATTTTACGCGAAAAGGTTATTCAGAGTGTTGACTTAACGTTTTGCTCATATTATTACAATTTGAATGTCCTCGTCGTCTTGTGCTTAAATATCCTTGAAACGAAATGCTCTCATTCTTCGTTTCCATTCGTCGATATTAATATTTCAGAAAAAGCTTCTCGCGAATCTATATGAGAAAAGAAGAAAAACGAAGAATGAAATTATTATAAGGCAGTAGTCCAGAAAATAATAAAGCAGGGAACAATGCGAAAAAAATGAGAGTGATAAATCCGATAGCATGGTCGAGAGATTGGTTAATTTATTTGGGAAAATGAACATCAATTAGGCATAAACAAATTTTGAATCATGCAGCATACTATTTTTTAATTTTTTTAGTGCGATTTTATAGTTACTGGTTAGTATAATAGAATGCCAATAATATAATAATAACTAATAACTATAGAAACATCGAGTTTCACACTACAGATGCAGCTAATTGTAAGAGTCGTTTTTAAAAACTTGTTTTGTAAAAACAAGTGAATGTCGATTTTGATAAACGAGATGTAATAAGAGTTCAAGATTGTTGAGGGACTGTAATTGAAAATTTCCAATAAACGCGTCGACTGTTAAGCGCGATGTATAGAACCAGAGGTGTAAACGACACAACACAGAGTGGATACGTTGTCGAACGTCAGGTGGATGAACGAGCGTTCATGAGACATGTCCGAGATAGATTTACGACTTAATTCATCAGAACCGACGGATGGCTTATGGGTGATGTGTCTGACCCTCGAATGAGATCATATTTCAAGTGAATATACGTATATGGTATAACTGCAGATAACATTCTTCATAAGTCTCCACTGATCTACACAAATTTAAAATATTGAACCTCTTAGAGCCTCCTCATTTCATTAATAGCTTACATTTTTCAAAATATGTGGGGTTTTAATCCCGATAACAATTTATTTATACTGTTCTTATTTTTTCATTCTTAATATTGATACTCTTTTAATAAGAAAGGGTATTTTACATTTATTTTTCTGCAACATAAAATTTTGTACTGGTTTTTGGGATAAACAGAAATGAGCTTTCAATCTTCACAATATTTTATTACAAAACTCTGTTTCTCAAGCCCCACAGCCCATATTCATCTAATATTGAATTTTCACTCAGCACAAGTGATACAAATGACCCATTAAAATGAAAAAGATTTCCTTTAAAAACTTTCACCGTAAAAAACTCTATCGTCGCCATAATAATCGATCTACTAAATGTCATTTAGTTCTCAACTAAAGTTTTCTACTTAACGAAGCTTATTAACCCCCTCGTTTTGCAATGAAGATAAAAAGTTGAAAGTCCAGTATCTATGGTATAAAAGTTAATTTTACGAGATCAAAAGTTCATTAAGTAACAATATAATGATTATAATTATTGAGAAGAGCCTCTACTAACAAATGCATTAGTTTTTCTTTTAAGTGCTACTAAAAATGATCATCGCCTTGGTTAGGGTTCTCAAAATTAATTTCAAATCGCATTTACGAGCAGCTCCTTGCACCTTAATGGTTACAGAAAGTGTCAAAGTGAGGCCTAAAGAAACCTAGATAACATTCTTCAGATGGCTGACTTATACCACTTTATCCATGCTAAACGAGTCTTTTCATTCGTTTTTACTAACCCCTCGTAAATTTGTGGATTTACTGCCTTAAACGGTATTTATTCACCACCATTCCCATCTTTTAATAATGCACACTGGATCTGAAGATCCCTTCTGTTCAGAAACTTAGTCACACAATCTTCTCCTCTAGAGAAATTAAAAGTTCCTCATAATTAATATTACCCAGACAGATTGTCAATTTATTAATTCCATCCTGTTCAACACTTCACTTTGAAGATAATGTCAAAAAGATTAGATGAATTACTAAATTTCCATCCATGTCCTTTACAAGGGATCAAATTTTTAAAACTAATTAAAGAATTGGGGCGGTAGCTTGGCTGCTCCAAAATCTCCTTCATTTTAATACAAAAAACACACCTATAATAATTGTTATTGCAGAAGGATCTATTTTAAATTACTCTCGTGTGCATTATCGTAAATTAAATAGCCGATAAGGTTTCAATTTGTGGGTTACGATGCCTTGTAAAAGTTTACTTCCTCCCATTTCTTTGCTGTTCTTCGAAACACCCATTCGCCATTTTTGGTCACAACGATCACGTCCACCTTCAATGATGTAATCGGGTTTATTTTCTCAGCCGATAGTGACAATATAGGTGCTTTAAATCTCACTTTCTCGAGTTTCTGCAATCCTCTTTTTGTTGGCGAGAAAAAATATTCATACGCTGTGAAAATTTATAGGGATGTCATCGAGTTCGAATTCCTATCCATTGATAAAATCCAGGAAAGTTTACGTGATGATAAACTCAATTTCACGAATT
Organism: Synergus laeviventris; assembly: GCA_032275145.1. Classification (NCBI taxonomy): domain Eukaryota; kingdom Metazoa; phylum Arthropoda; class Insecta; order Hymenoptera; family Cynipidae; genus Synergus; species Synergus laeviventris. Next base: position 932,030 of record JAUESI010000036.1, read on the forward strand.
GGATGTAACGACGAGAAAGTTGATTATGATTCTTATCAGATAAGCAGAACTCAATTTATGTTTAGCACACACATCTGAAATTTTCTAAATTCAGGCGAATACCTTATCGCCAAACTTCCTGGATACTTTTTAAGTAAACACATTACGTGAAAGTACGTCGTGAAAATTTGTCATCGCCTTTGAGTCGAAACTGCCATATTTTATTAGAGAGTTGCAGAACCAAAGTTTCCAAAACTTAGCCATATATTATGTTATTTTATTCTGCAACTTGAATTGCTACTTATAAAAGGGCGTTTATTAAGAGCGCTTGATTGAAATTATTTCCAGGAATAAACTATACTCGAATAATTTTATTTGAAAACATGTGAAAAACTTGATATGAATGTTATTGTCCAGATAGATAGTTTTAAACTTGGAAGTGAACCTTCATAAAAATTATAATAAGTATAATATGTACATATGACTCTAGAATAATATTTAACGAAAAATTGCTCCTTTATAACTTAGTGGCTAGAGACACTTTTTGCAAACTATTTACTTTAATGCAATGAAAAGTATAGTGTTTTCATTAACTTGTTAAACTTCTTTTCTTCGTTTTTCTCTCCTTCATTCTCACCTTTTAGGTTCTCGGAACATGAATGTATGTGTACGATAAGAGTTTACTTTCCACTAGAGAAAATGAAGATTACTCATGTGAAACGTTATAATATTAGCATGTCCGAAATTTCTTCCTGTACCAGGTCGTTATACCTAAAATAAATTTGAAGTATTTTATTAAAACACGTTATTCCATCTCGAAATGATATTCACAGATTAATTAAATTCAACCCTCGTAATATAACTTTCCTATTTATATCATAATTATGAAACTGAAAATACATTAAATATATTATGACAAATTTCTAACAATAAGAGTAATTATAAAAAAAATGAAAACTCCTGGACTGCCATAAATCAGGAAAAGGTTTATCTTCAATCTTAACTCTTCCACTTAAACTCTAACTCCATTTAGATTAATTTCCACGAGTGGTGAATTACAAATGTTCAAATCGCAATCAGCCATTCAGCAAAATTCTGTGACAAACCTATCTCTACCCTTCTCCATCTTCTCTCTCTGGGATGAATTGGATCTTCAAGGACTCCCATCATCTTTTTTTCTCGATCAAGGATGCCAGATAATGTCGCGAAGCTCGTAAGTCGGCCGTGGTCGATCTAAACACTCTTCTGTCTTGGTCGTTTGTCTTGTGGCATCTTATCAGTTTCCAATGACCGTGCAACTTTTTCCGAGAGAAGCAGGAAAAATTGAGTAAACGAGAAAGAAGAGTAAGAGAGGAAAGTGGAGAGAAAGAACGAAAAAGGAAAGGAGAGATACTGCAATCTTTACACCCTGGGGTGCGGCTAGATTCGACACGTGGATTTTACCAATCTCTTCTGCTTAGCTCAGCCGCAGAGAGGATGATGTTTTCTATCAAGGCATTAGGTTTGGTGCATATGTACGTGTGATTGCACAAATGATTGGAAATAGAAAGGTGAAGTTAGGCTTCGTCCTGGGGGATAAGGTAGCGGGTAATTCCCTCGGGTTCAGTGCAATGAGGATGGACGATGTAGAGAAGCTAAACTTATCTTCTCTCGGTGTGGGATTTGCAATGTAAAGGAAGAGCGAAGTGTTAATACTGCCTGGAGCGGATTTGAATCCACCTCGTCAAGAGTGTGTGTGACCATCATCAGAGAGAAAAATCTTTCGAAGTTCTTTCAACGCTGTGATTTTGATATTTCATCGAAAAGGTAATAATATTAAATATATCGATATCTATTCTAGATATATATTATTAAGGAAAACTCTGTATGGCTGACCTGAAATGGCTAAATAAAACGAATATTAACAATTTAAAAAGTATTTATTAATTTTCAAGGGTTGTCTGACTTAAATCGAGTTACACTACTGGAACCATTTTTTTACAATATAACTTCAAACCAGCGTCAGTTTTCTAAACTTGAAAATTTTCGCACTTGAATTGATTCTTTTATTATTTGACTAACATTTTTTGTTGTTCTAGCTATAAAAGGAATATTAACCACAGCATCTGTTTTCAAACCTTTTGTTTCGTAATATTCCTTTATTATCTTTAAAAACCTTCTTAATTAATTCTGAAGGATTGTCTGACTTAAATCGAGTTACACTACTGGAAATTTGCTACTTGGCACTCATTTTTTTACATAATTTAGAACTATAGAATCAATTTTCTAAACTTATTAAGTATTTTTTGTTGTTCTACATAGCCATAAAACGGATATTAACAATTTAAAATGTATTTTTGTCTGACTTTAATCGAGTTACACTACTGAAAGTCGTTACGGCGGGCTGGAAACAACTTTTACTACTTGGCACCCACTTTAAAATTTTCGCACTTGAATTAATTCATTTATTATTGGACTAACAAGCATTTGTTTTCAAACCTTTTGTTTCGTAATATTAAATCAAGTTACACTACTGAAAGTCGTTACGGCTGGCTTGAAACGAATTTAATACTTGGTACCAATTTTTTTTACATAATTTAGAACTATAGAATCAGTTTTCTATACTTTGCAATTTTTGCACTTTAATTAATTAATTTAATTATTTGAACATCTGATCCTATAGAAATTGTAGTGAAAAGAAGGCATCTAACAATGAGTAATGAAGAAAGATGTGTGCTAATGATTCATATGTGCATCTATTCAAGTTTCGTGGCTTTCATTGTGGATATTTAAATAACCTGAAGATCTTGTTCGTTAACTGCGGCCGAGATAGAATTTCTTTACACTCGGCTGGTTTAAGAGCAGATGATTAATTCTAATGATTATAGCCGGGCAGAAAATAGAAGCAGGAAGGTTTTAAGTGGAAGGTGATAACTACGCCATTAGAGGTGGAAAATGTTTCTATCTCTATCTAAGTTGTATATTCCTTGTTTAAAAAATTATAAGGAATATTCTAGAGAATATATAGAGGTAAAATAAAAGCATAAAGATGCGTAAGGGAGTCTTCTAAGCTGTATACGAGAACAAGTAAATGGCCGAGATATACATGGTGTTAAGGAGCAGTAAAGGATGAAGGAACGCGGCGTGCATTGTCAAGTGATTAATGGGCAAAATAATAGCTCGAGTTTAACGTAGTTAACGGGTAATCAGTACGCGGGCTCAAACAAAATTAGCTTCAAGTAACCGCTCACAAAAGTGTGATTAATTATTGCGCTCGCCGACCGAACAATGCCAGGAACTAGATAACCCCTGACTCTCTGTCTCGCTCGTTTACTTGATGCATGAATCTTCTCTGCCATTTTGCTAAATTCCTTTTCATCTTGCTTATTGGTAAAATGTTAATTATTTACATGAAAGAGTTCAAAACAAAGACACAACACCGTGAATCCAATAACAATGATTGAACCAAAATTATTTGATTAGAAACATTAAATATTCTTCAATTAAACATTAAGAAGTATTCTTGAATCATTAATGAAAACAATTGCAAGGAAGAAAATCCGTAGATATAGCCGTCTTTAAATTAGGTGTACTTTGGAAAAAGAGCAATGTGTCGATGTTCTTGGCGTGAATTTAATCTATCGATAAGTCTTCCAGTTCGTTTCACCGAAACTACCACTAACTTTAAGTTTATTCGTGTGGTTGTGAAAACTCTCCAAGGAAATAAAAACCTGAAACATCTCGTTGTTCGTGAGTAATTAGTCAGTTTAGAAAAAGTGTTATCTAGTTGTAAACACAATGAAACTCGTAGAAATGAGACTGTAAACGGTAGAAAATAAAACGAGTGAAAAAGAAGGAAAATAACATCAAGGTAAGCGAAAAAAGTGACAAGGGAAAATATAAAACACTTCGTACTTTCATTTTTATAGAAATCTGTATACTTAGTCAAACAAATGTAAATTTAGGAAATTAAATTCTTACCAAATAAGAAATATTTTATATATTTTCTAAAATACTATAATTTTCTTATGAAGAGGTTCGTATGATTCACGTAGCATCGAGCAAAACATAATCAAATTTGCCTCTTGATTGCCTCGTGGAAGAAAATCTAGCAATTCGCGTAAACGAGAATCTAACGTTCTTCTTACACCAAAATCCAAATCAGGAAATTTAAATAACTCTTGTTTTACTTAAATGCAACTGAAGATAAAAAAAGTCTGAGCTTATGGACTCTTAGTAAAATAAAGAAAAAAATTAGGAGAAAATTGATAACCAAGAACCTCTTTTATTTAAAGTCCCAAGTGTTTTCGACTTTTTTTTGAAAATATTTCTTTTCACAAATCCCTTTGTTGAACATTTTTATTTGCATACAGTTAATTGAAGCTGGAATATTTTCAATAATTCAAATACAGAGTCCTCACGAAAGAATTTGTATTCCCACGAAAAACGAAATTTCACAAAAGCATAGGTCGAAATTATTAGTGCGTATGCCGAGAGATGTTTATAAATAGTTATTTCATTTAATTAATTAATATTTTACAATTATGTATATTAATTTTTTTTCATCATATTAATATTTGTAACAATAAAAATTTTATTAACGTACGTCGAGAGTTAATTGTGAATAATTATTTCATTTAATTTTAATTTAAATTATGCCTTTTATGCTTCAGTCGACACAGGATTATTATTTCAACATTTATATTTTCGTAAAAAATAGGATGAAAAATTTTATCTTTAAAAAAATGACGACTTTTTTCAATAAAATTATTTTACCCTCTTTTCAGAAACTAATAAAAAATACTAGTAGAGAAACTTTTTCCAACCTATTTTTTGTCCTTTGTTCAGCACTAAAATATCCCCGGAGTGGACTTTTGTTTCTTTTTACATTGAAACTTAGATTTTACTGAACTTTTTCTTTCTTTCCTAAAAAATTTGATAAATATGGGTTAATCCCTTATTGCCTTACCGCCCTTCATATTAACTTGTTAAATGTTATAATATCCTTGTTAAATTTATTATACTCAAAATAACTGATAGTAATAATTTCATCTGAAATTTTTATCCAAACACAATCTAAAATCAAAGTTAGGTATTAAATCATTACCTTAACAATTTTACATTAAGGGAAAGTTTCAAAAAGAACTTGAATAAAGTTTCGAATTTGACATTATTTCATTAAAACTGGGTTTTGGGTTAATCAAGATGTTTCATTACTATACGTGTCTATATAGGACTTGTCATTAAGATACTGTTGATATGTAAAGGACATCTCTTATCAGAACCTAATGCTCTTAATGTGTCGACAATTTGCTTTGTCTCCATAGCGAAACGTTCATTTGCATGAACACTTGGGTGAGTTTCAAAATTCTATAGCGATGCAAATAAAATGCATTCATTCACATTCTGAAAAAAATAGTCACTCACCAAAAATACAATAAATACTTTAATTTTAAGTATAATTCAGTAAAATTTTTAGCCAAAGTGTTTGCAGAAGGGTTTGAAGCATTGAGAATACGTTATAATGGTTTTATAGAAGTTATGAATTTTGAAACGTAGTGTGGGTATATAGTTTGTCACATGAAGGCGTTAAAACGAAAATTTTATTCGAAACGGCTTTGTTAAATAGAGAGATTATAGGTATTTGTGCAACATTGGAGAAGAGAACTCATTTTAGTTCGTTTCATGGTGCATTCAAAGGCTATTCACCAAGCAGCACTTGCAAGCAGGGCTATCGGGCGTGAAAGTCAGCTTTAAGCTCAGTGAACCAATTAATGATGCCCTTTCTTTTTCATCCGGCCACGCTAATTAAAGTTTGATTAGTCAATGGCTTTTCCTACTGCAAGCCATTGATACTGTCTTTTTGTCGGTTGCGTTTGATTCAGCTGTCCTTTTCTTTTCCAAGAACTCACTTAGAACACCAATTAAATTGGACCAATTAAACTTATGGATTTTATCCATACGCAGAAGGCTAGTACTGATGATTTTTGTGGGAAATTTTGATCGGAACTATTTTCTGTGGAAATTACATAGCATGGAAAGCAAACAAAAAAATAATAGCATCTACAATTTTCTGAGAGTAGATCCTAAATCCTACTAAATGTATCCTAAAAGTATCCTCTTAAACCTATTTTATTACTAGTGTCAGACGGTCGCAATGAAATTTTTATCTGCAGTAGAGTTCAAATTTCTCCAGCTGAAGAAACTAAAAGAGAAAACAGCATGATGATAGGAGAGAGGAATAAAGTGTTAGAATAAACAAACCAAATTTTCCTTTTATACATTTTAACTCTATATAACTGCTACTTCTCCACAATGTATATAGGTGTTCGAAATATCAATAATTGGTGTATGAAACGTAACATACTGCAGGTTGCAGGTTTCATATCCAATAAAATATTTTGCCTCCGGGGATAAGTTACAGCCCAATTTCGAAATTTTCGGCACACCACATACATTCCTATAAAAAGTAAAATGTGCATGAGAGCATATTTGCCTATACATTGGAAATCAGTTTTCATTCCCTGAAACCAAACTCCATTGATGAATTAAAATCATTAGATTTTCTCTCTATAATTAAGCCCACAAAATGGTTTATTTAGAAGCTTCGAATTATTTTCTACTTGAAATTCCATACACAATGCTAGATTATCAAGACTTTGGTATTTCAATGAACAACACGAAATCCTCTAAAATCGAGGTGATTTGTCCACGTGAGAGAATCCAAACTGAGCTTAACGACGTAGCAGGATGAGGGAGGCGGGCTTAAGTCAAGCCCAGTAACAGTTTATTGTTAAGCCCCTGCTAACGCTTTTTTTCGAAAGATATTAAAATTACCATATGTATAATTATTATATACAAACTTCCCTCCTTCGCTTTTAATAAAATAGACATTAGGTAAATTTCTTATCCCGGGGGGTGAATTGAAGGTGAATTGAGATTGAGATTGAGTTTTACATACAGGGATCCATTTCTTGAAAAAGCATGTTGACGACATCGATTGGCCTCATGCTATAGCAAGAGAAAAAATTGCAGTTCTTCGCTTTTCTATCCTGCTGGCGACATTAGCCACCGTCGACGTCTGTACACACATAAATTTCAAATTATGCGGAAGAGATAAAGGTGACCGAACCCACAGTCGCTCGCTTTTGAAAGCAACGCTTCGCTGTCGACTCATCCGTCTTCGTTACGCTCCTTCGCTTCGTTGTTCAGCTTTAAAAGAGTGTTTTTAAGTCCATGTATGCATATCCTTTTTAATTCTTTACACCTACCTCTTTTCCTAGTCTCTTTGCGACTGAACACATTTTTATTTAAAAACTGTAAAGCTCTCTTCCAGGCTTAACTAATTAAATCCATGTGTGCCAACTTACACGATTCTATCTGACGCTTTGAGGATTATGATAACATTTTTAAAAAGTGAAATTTCTAAAAACGTGTTACCTTAATTCCATTTTGCTTATTGCTATTCTAAACTACTACCCATTTCATTTTATGTTTAATTTATTGTTTTCTTTTTTTTTCCTGTTATGGGATGATTCAAACTTTATGCATTTCAGGAAATTGATAATAGCATAGATACACCTCATCAAAAATTGAATATCACCATATATTGAAACCGAGCGATTCTTTTAATGCCAATAACCTTTCTCTTTATATTTTTATTTTAAAACTGCGCTTACAATTCTATACATATTTAATAGTTTCATAAACCGCACATACTGTG
>JAUESI010000036.1:948051-979021 GCA_032275145.1 Synergus laeviventris
TCTTGTCTAAATTTGGCCCACTCGAAATTCCTTCTAAAAATTTTCTATCATAAATCGATGAAAAATGTTGTAATTGGGTTTTATAAATGAATAACGGCAGAGAATTCTATATTCATTCAAAAAGAAATACATAAAAACGAGTTTAGAGCTTTTAGTAACAATTTTGGTAAAACTCGTAAAATATTTGGTCAAACGAAATGGAGAGAACCATAAAGAGAGAAAAGTAGTTTTTGCTGCCTTGTGTAAAGAGACATGTTTATTCTCTTGTTGGAATTTTCTCAATAGAATTTTTGAGTTTATAAATAGATAAAGTATTTGCAGAAGTAAGGCATGACGGGAATTCTCACGTCACCTCCAAGAGTGATAGGTAGAACTTTGAGGTAGTAAAACAAATATTGGATGGAGAGTTATTTGCTCTACACAAATGTAATCAATGTGCTAATGAGTGGTTTCAATCCTTTTTGAAGTTTGATTCGTATTTCTTATACGTATATGTATATTTGCAATTATATATAATTTGAATCAATTTGGCTATTTAGAAATTATTTTTAATTTGAAATAACATACCAAGATTTAAATAACATGGTAAAATCAGGATTTAAAGTGAAAATTTGTTCCTTTTTTGATCTAACAGAAAAAGCTCACCAAATCAGAAGAAATGAAAGTCTCGACAGGGCCAAAGGAGGTGCTTAGATTGCAAGAAATGGACCAATAAAAGCTTATAAATTGTTATTCAGATCGAAGCAGACAAAAGTATAGACAGAGGTATGAGAGCCATCATGTGCAATACTGGGTCCATTATTCCCAGTTAGATTAATACTCCACCGCGACCATCGCATCGTTCGGTACCTTGTTCTGGTAGCTTGCCAAAAACGTAGTATTGTGCATCCCGGAACCGGAAACACCTACCCATCCTCCAGCGGTCAGGTTTAAATTTCTTGAAAGCCCTCCAAAATGACTTGCATTGCCCCTGAAGAGGTGGATCTTACTTTCCACAACGAGAATTTATTAAGATCTTTAGAATAATGTCTCCGGATGCACCAAATATTTTCTCAAGGTTTCACCTTCGTATATTGAAATACATAATGTACAATAGATATTCCAATTTTAATATTTTGAAATATATTTTACTTACTGCACAAAGCTCGGGTTCTTCGTCGTACCGGAAGCGACAGTTAAAGTTAGAATTGCACTTTAGTTTAAGATCGATACATCCATCCTCACAATCGAATTCATGATCAGGATGGCATCCTGAAAAAATATAAATTTATCCTTTAATGAATATCTTAAATTATTGTAACTCAATTAACAAACTTTATTCATTATCGAAAAAACGATTTTTTTCTTTTTATATTTTAGATACTAAACTCATTTCCTTTGTTTTCATTTTTAATTATTAATGTACTCTTTAAATTATTATTCTTACTACGTGTAGAGCTATTAGCCTCGTACGTCGTAATTCTGAATCTACATGAAGCTCATTCTCAATTCAGGAGAGTGATCAGGCATTAATATGGAATTTTAATCCTTTATCGACCGATTATCCCACAGGAATAGTACCTTTAAGCTGATTATTGATTGCTAGAAATGGTACAGAAATTTAACTATAGTTGCAAATAGTTCGACAATATTTCATAATAAAGTTCCCTAGAATGATTCACATCTCCGAAATCTCTGCTTGTTATCATTTAGGTATTCCATACCATAAAATCTTGTTTTACTATTTTCAAATACATATTTGATCAAACAAATAATACTTATTCGATAATAGTAATAATGATAGTATTGATAAATTATTAAAATAATATTCTTGCATTTAGAAAAAAATTGTTTTTACTGGAAGTGTCAGTGAATAATAAAAAAATGTGCAGTTTACGACTGTTAAGTGATTCAGAATTGCAGGCATCGAAGCTTTTGGCACGAGCTTCCTTCTGAAATTAATTCTTCGCAAAATGCGATTCGAGCTCGATGGAAAAGTTCGAATACAATTTTCTAGCAGAAAATAATGCATTCCGATGTTTTCAAGAATTCCATTTTTCTGCTTTTAATGCTCTCCTTTTTCAACTGTCATTAATTTTTCTAGGAACAATGGAACCTATCCACGCTCGCGTATAGCTTTGTGAGAAAATGTGAAACATTCTTTACTGGATCCATGAATTTCCTCAAATGAATCCGCTTTACCTTTGAAAAGTTAATTAGAACCCAAATGCCAGTCTGTATGAATGTTCTTATCTTTAAAGGAATTCAGAATTATCAAAGGAGAACTTTAGATTATAAGAATATAAATTTACATAAACTTGTCACATAAATTAGACAAATTGAAATATAAATTAAACTATGGGGATAAGTATCTCGTTGAATTGTTACTCACCATCTTTACCTTTATCTCGAACAGCTGTCATGATGGCTTTGAAGGAACTATTGATGGCTTTAGGCTCTGTATAAAAATGTATAAAAGCAACATGACCCTTAGTGGTTACGAGATCGGCGATACTGCCACAAAAGTTTCTTAATCTCGATGGAATATCTGGAAAATCCTCGAATACGTCGACGTAATTTGCATCGCACTCGTTCGGTTTACTCAAAGAGAAATCTGGAAATGTCAGCTGTATCTAAAACCAAGAAACGAAACTGATTATCATTAGGCTAAATTTAATAAAGACTATACTACAATCGCACTTAATTTACTTCAATTGCGTGATAATTCAATTTTAAGTTCAGAACAAAGTAAAATTTACTTCAAAGTACTTCAAAGTTTCATGAACCCTAGGGCCGGGTTATCACAGTTAATAGTATTTAGAGAAGGTAATGAATATTTCAACTTAGATGTAACATGTTTACAAGTAAGTTTGAGAACTTCAAGATTGTACTGTGACCGTAATATCCTAAGGAACAAAAAGTGCGAGTGCTAGTTATGGAAGAGACCTTACCTTCCAATTCTTCTCCACGCGGATCTCCCAAATGCAATCAAGAGGAAGACCTTCCTTCTGTACAATTTCCTTTCGATCCTGGATGTCCTTAGTCTCGATTACTGCTTCCAACATCCCCGTTATATTCAGGGTGCAGGGCTCAGGTTCATGTGGTACTCCGTCTGTGGATCACACCTATTACAGTTCCACACTTTTCCTAAGATCCTGTCAAAACCTTACACACAAACATTCAATTAACCTTCAAAGAATTCTGAGAGAGAAAACTGAAACCACATTTAAGATTTCCTCAAGAAGGCAAATTATGCCTTCGCCAAGACTGACTTATGAATACTCAAAACTTTATCCCTTTAGCAATTATTTAGTAGCCTCAGAACCTAATAGGAAATTATAACTTTCCTATATTAGTATTTTTTACTGATTCCCTTTTCCTTTTAATTATTGCAGAATTCATAACATTCGATTTATGTACCCTCTTCCATTGCTCTTTGAATTCCCAATTAAAAGTTGAATGAACGAACCATAGAGTCTAGTGCGACTATTAAAATCAGAATCGGTAATGAATTAACCAGAATAATCAAGTGGTATTTCGTGTATTCATGACTGGTTCTACACCCGATAACTATGAATTTCGCTCTCAAGCCGCGTAAGCATGTGCGTTTCTAGGGGTTGGCTATCCGTTCCCAAGGTGTCTCGTAATTCCGTAGCACTTCGAGCAGGAAACCGCGATATTCACGACCACGAGATACTCCTACATCCCCGAGACATTTACAGTTGGTCGCATTATGCAGCTTCCGTTTCGAATACGAAGCGACTTATCGAGGTGTAAAAGGATCTAGAATATGCTCTTTGTGCAATGTGCATGTGTAGAAAATGATTGTATGACTCTATGGATGTGATTTACTTATCTTAATCACGACAATGACACGTTTAGACTTTATTGAAGAATATATTCTCGGTTATCGATTAAGTCTGGCGACATTTTCTCACTCAACGTAAGAAGCATTGCATCTTTCTTCGACAAATATACTTCATTATTATTATTATTAAAGCGAGTGAGCAACAAAAACTATTAGTTTTTTATTAACTTGTTTCGATTCGCGGCTACTAAACTTTTATCATAAACTATAATTAAGTTGAAAATTCTTAGTCATTGAATTCTTTTAAAATATCTGAAGACACTTGAAAGTTTAAAAGTTATTTACAATCGCTTAAATTCATTTGAAAATCTGTAAAATCATTTATAATAATTTTAAACGCTTTGAAATTCCTTAAATTTTAGAATCACAATTTTTTAAATTTACTAAACCTCTGAAAAATCCCTTGGAATTCTGTAAAATCACTCAAGTGATATTAATTCAGTAAAATATTCTGAAGTCATTGCAATATCCTAAAATATCTTTAAGTAGAAGTAGGTGTACAACTATTGGTTAAGTTGTCAATCCCTCGCACTAGACACATAAAAAGTCATAAACTTACCACTTGGTCGATCAATCGTCCACCAAATTGCCTTAAATCCACTGTATTCGATTGAATCATCGCTGACAAAACTGAGCCAGAGAAACCTCGTTTTTGAAGTAATTTCCTCAGGAAACTTATTTCCGCAAAATTTTCCAAGAAGAGTTGCAAAACCATGCTCACCGTCACGTACTTCCAGGAAGTCGTGTTTGCAGTCTTCAGACTGTTCTATTACGAATGAATCACGAAAGTCTAATTTTATGAGCTTTCCAGGCGGAGCTGAAACAGTAAAATAATAGAAATTATTTAAATAAAGAGCATGCTAAGGCCAAATAAAGTTTTTATTTTTTTTCTGTTGAAGAGACAGTCATGTTTAAAATTGATTATAGTTGTACACACATTCGCCCAGGGATTCAAATCCGAAAGCAGAATAAGCAAAATCTGTGGCCAGTAGAATAAATTTCGTTTAGTCAGACGCAGGCAGAAAACAAAACCGATCGATTGAAATTTCTTTCACTGCGTCTGACTATGCGAAATTTATATCACTGCGCGCAATTTTTATTTATTTAGCGTATCTGTTCTTATTATACCTCGAAACATTTTCTAGAAAAAACTCTACAATGTAGAAATAATAAATTAATTATAAAATTTATTATGGAATAAAATTTTTTTTTCAAAAGTGGGCCATGTGTTATAATGAGGTCGTAGAAATGCGAAGGTAACTTCACTTTCTCTGCACGTACAAAGCTTATCCCAGAATTATTCAGTGAGACCGATCGTTAGGATTCACTTTATCTTCAACGTCGTAACATGGCATATCACACCATCTATTACACGTACAAGATGTTCAGATAAAATAAAAATATTTGAAATCCAGTAACTCATTGCAATATTAAATTACTTAGGATTTTGAAGGACTTCATAATTTAATTTGAATTACGAAACAGCCAGATCTTTTCAATGGCTGTATTTCTACAAGTTTCTTCTGATTTCCACTACACAAATTGGATTTACAACGTTTGAATTTGAACGTCTCACGCAGAAGAAAATATATTTAAGGAAAAGAAAAATTACAAATGGAGAAAAAAAAATTAGACAAATGTTGTGGAGAGAAAGCGGAAATAAATGATGTACAATTATACGTCGAAATCGCTTTGGCGAAAGACCCTTTTAGGAAGGTTAGCGAGAGATTAAACGTTCCAAGAACGACAAAAGGGACTTTGCGTTGGAGATCCCACAAAATACACGAGTCTCATTCGAGACAGTATTCCAGCCTCGAGGTTTCTTTGAGCTAAAAGAAAATTCTCTTGGAAGATAAAATCATTTTTATTTAAAAATAACCGGATTACTTACTTAATGTGATACTAAATTTTATGAATTTTTACTACCAAAGCACAAAATGGACCTTGTAAGTAATCTAGAATAAAGATAAGAAATCTTGATTGTCATTCGCTAAAAAGAAAATTAGAATAAATAAAACAGATAAGTAAAAAAAATAGGAATAAGGAATTTTATAACTCATCCTTGCTCGAACACAGCACCTGCGCCTTTCGTATGGAAATACTCATGCTCTTTCATAAAATTCAAACGCTGAATCTAACCTTTAATAAACTCACATTTTTCCGTTTCTTTGATATATTGGATGGAAAAAAATTAAACACTCGAAAGGAGTTGTTAACACTCGACTGATTCAGAAAGGATTTCATAGCAAAAGTATATTTGGAATTTTAGCTGCAGTAAAACCATTTGAAATTGATCAAATCTTTGAAGCGATTCATCAAAATAATAAGTATTCAATAGAACGAGGCAGATCAAATTCCAGAAATACCCGAGTGAAAATAAATGGTCTCGACTATCTTGAGTCGATCAATAAAAATAATCATAGCGTTATTGGCTTCAGAAGAGGAGCGCAATAAATTTGAATAGTCTCTCCCAATAAAGTCTGAAGAAGCCTATCGCGTAAGAAATGGTAATAGACAATTCAAGAGGGAAAGCTTAACTACCAATGCAGAGCAGAGGGAAAATTGAAACGCGTCAGAGCATGGCATGGTATACTCAAAATTCCCAGTTGATCTTGCACGAGAGCATATTTCCCAGCAGTTCTATTCTCGGCAAATTCGAGGAACATCGTCGACTATCCTGTGAGACTCATGTTAGTGGAAATTATGTTCCTTTCTAGCAAACTGTCGTACTCGAAATGTGGCTGTCCTTGTAACGATTGCCGCCCCACCTCGAAATCTATCCCTCTGCAAACAACCCTATTCGTCTCTAAACGTGCTTGAAAATACTATATAAATAATCATCTGGAACATTATTCATCACAAAGAAGCGAACCTCTGTACTAGCAGAGAAAAAAATGTGTCTCGTCCGCTTCCTATTCATTACGAATGTAATCTGCAATCAAGAAATTGAATTAAAATTAACGGATATCTCTGGAAATTATTTTACTTTACAATACATAAACAGCTGACGTGTTTCAATTAAGGAAATCCAATTGGCGGTCTTCAGTAATAAATGGACTGGCCGAAAATTCAGTACAGTAATGTCACCAGGTTGTACCGGCGACCCAGAACTATAGACAGATTTCCGCTCTCATGATTTCTGCTCTAGTGATTCATAGTGCTCAGTGGTCTAGTCGATGAAACTAACAACTACATGTTCAGTTCTCTCAACCAACATACAATGAACAGACCATTGTGCAAGGAAACCAGTCAACTAAAATGGCTAAAATTATTAAATCACGGTAACATTTTTTGTCCCACCTGAATAATTGTGCACATATTTTTTCTAAACTTAAATGAGTTTAATCAATGTAATCTTATCAATTATACACTGTTATGCACATTTTCGTGTTCCTTGTTTCAATTTTCCGCCAAAGTTGGATCATGATCCGGAACATTGCGCATTACTCATTATAGCATCACTGCCGCTGACGAACTTGTCGTCAAAACCAGTGACCTGTGCCAGTGACAGTGACAGTGACAGGAAAAACATTTTTGCTATTGCTGCACACATACATAGCAAGTGAAAAAAAAGTGAAGAAAAAGAACGAGTTGTTCGTCAAGGTAGTTCTATCACGGAAGTGATCTTCCAGCGTAGCTCGAAAAAAAATTCTTGTCTGCGTTCTTCACTCATTTTCTATTTACTCTGATTCCTCGCGATTTAGTTTATTTCCTTTTAATTTCCTAAACTTCCGTACCTCGTATTCTGCTTGGTCATTTCCATCTACAAAGCAGACATTTTCATGTTTTGACTCATTTTCGTCGTTGACTTTGCTTGCTTGAATCTCCTTCCGCACTAACTCCTCCACTAATTGAAATGTTTCTCCTTCTTCTTTCTTCTGACATTTTTTTTTCAGCTTCTGCCTATGTTTTTTATGGCCTCTTTTTCAAAAACAGTGACCCGATTCTTTTTACTAACGAAAACGGGTTTTAACTGATGTACCAGTTCTTCCTCGGCTTCTTTGTATGGGATGGTTCCCCACTTTCTGTTTTGATTTTAGATTCATCATCATGTTTGAAAACACGCTTCTCAGGAATACTTTTGTTTTCCTCTTTACAACTTGAAGTCATTCAAAAGCCAATTAGGTTTGCACCAACAATATATGCGAGATTTTCGAAAAATTTCGTTACACCACTTTTTTTATAGATGATCTTAAGTGCAATGAGGGAATATAATCAATTTCAGTGCATCGAATTTCAAGAAAATTCAAATTAGATGATATGATATGATATATTATCAGTGATTCACTTGGAACAGCATTAAATGGTTCTTTGATGGCCCCTTTACCTCTCGAGTGGTTGATAACTTGATTTGCTGGCCCACTTTGGAACTTCGCCACGACCTGCTCCTCTTGTTCACCCTCTCTGAGTGTTCCGAGTTTCTTCTCACAAGACAAGGGTACTCTTAGAAATTGCCATCCGTCTCTTTCATAATGGCAATTCGATGTTCAACTGAGAACCTTCGAAAATTGAGAATTCTAATTTGCAGAAACCTCAAGACCGAGCGGAATTGCTCTGTGTCTTCAAAGTTGGTGAATATGTACCTACAACCCGTGATGTATCAACTGCTATAGAAACGCGGTGAGCATATATGAGACGCGGGAAACTCTGTTGGAAACTGATTCTATGTCAACGCTATCATTGTCGTTACTGGGAATTCAGTCGCAGACATTAAAGCAGATATGGAGCAGAACTTGGTCTGTCTTTCTGCTCTGGAGATAATTATTATGACCACAGAAATGCCTGATTCTAATTGACTATTCTATTTCGAGTACACTAACATATATCAGCTTCAAATGAAAATATTGTTTTCTCTACTATTATTTTTTCTTTATTTTATACTTCGTATTAGCTATTTGAATATATATTATAATTTCAGGTATACCATAATTATTATTGGTTTGGTTTCGCTTCATGAAATATTGCTTATGTAGATACTATAATCGAGCTTATGTACCTAACGTTTCAATAGTTTACTTACTGGTAAAGCAAACTCAATCACTTCTAGTTTTCGATGATGGATTATTGGATTTGGTTGAAAGTTATCAGAAACTTGCTTCGTTTTCAATAGTACCTATAAAATATTATTAATAAATTGCCCTACATGGTAATATTAAATAACTCTGTTTAAATGTACATCAATTAAATGCGAATCTGCGTAACGTTTTAATGAAGGTGACTAAATAGTTGATATTACTCTACTTATATAATTCTCATTATATAATTAGAGCACGGATTCTACAAAATATAGTTCACACTCACACCGCTAGGAATCTTTTTAACATGACAAGAAACTTGGTAAGCTGATTAATAATAATTAAAAGAATGATGGATACTGTCGTTTCATTTTCGTCAAGTCAACGAAGCGTGTTTGTTTAACGAACTTCATCTTAAAGTTCATTCCTCAGTTAGTGGGACAGGGTTGATTTTCGCCCTTCCCTGATCTCATTCAACATCCGACCAAGTGTAATCTCATTATCGACTTTGTGAGTGGTTAGAAAGGTTAAAAGTGTTCACGATCTAATAATGATAACTTAACCTTTTTATCACTCTTTCTACTAACGAATAATTAAAAAGTTTCAACTCTGCTATTACGCTGCATGCAAAGCTCATTTCTCAAGTATTAATTAAATTTACTAAACCCAATAATGCCCTTATTATTTCAATAATTTAATGGCGCACACTTTTAGAGATGTTTATCTCAATTTCATGAATAATTCACCTTCATTCATTTACAACCTATTTTAGTTTGTAAAGAGATTCAAGCATCCAATTTACTGCAAATGGAACAAATTGTTTTGTTCTTCGCTACTTTTTTGACTTCAGAAAGTAGATTAATGAGTTTTCATAGATATATGCATGCATATTGAGGTAATTCTTTGGCAGTAATCTGCCAATTTTAAAGTGACAATATTTTGAATGAACAATACCAACGACTATATTACGGATAGCGCTCGGATGGGTGGTTTTGAATTTTCATTTTCAATACGAAAATATAAAAGAATCGTTGAAGCGTGATTCATTCAGATTTTTAATTACGATGTCTGCAATCCGAAGCGAATCGTATCGTGACTCTATACTAGATTGTATTTCCTCGATTCTGATTAATCCATATTTGCTTGACAAAATAGGATACTATTTGCACCCTAGTAACTGTACCACGGATTTGACATCAATTGCAGTAATTAATCAAATTCAGCAAATTTCAAATTGCACTTTCAGTCAATCGCTCAAATACTTATTTTATTCTGTTAATTTAACTTTAAGTTTGAGTTTGCAATATGATTCAATTTCCCTGATAGGAATCATAATAAATTCCAATTATCTTTTGTATACATTTAATCACGATTATGCGATGGTAGTATCCTAAACAAACGAAGGATACGTTGAAAAGCTGAAGAGATAAACCTCTTAGGTATAAGATTATGTTATATATCATGACTCTCAAATCAATCAATAATTATGTTTAAAACTGAAAAATGTTATAATAAATGTAAATTGTGTTTTCGATAAACACAAGGCGAGAGAAATAGACATTTATTCGCACGAATTTTGAAAGAGACAATTCAGAAAGACAAAGTTGGAAATTACCTCGCATGTGATTACAAATTCCATAGGGATAATCAGGGACTCCATAACACTTTGTGAGAATTCTAGATGCCGAATGCATAATTTGTAGATTTCCTATGCTAAACTAAAGTAATTGTTGGAATTGATGTAAATTGCAAAGGGAAGTATGCAATAGGAATAATACCTTTTGTATTTGTTCAACTAAGAACTTAGATGTTCAAAATTTTGATGCTGTACGAAAAGTTTCGTAATTCATAAAACTACGAATTTAAAGTAATCGAAGTTGTAGGAAAGGGAAAAACAAAACCATCTGGTATTGTAAAAATAATATAAAAGGTAAATAATTGAAAATCCTTTGTCCATTATCGAGCATGCGAGTATTATGATTTAGGGGATAAATCGAGATTAGCAGATGCTTAACAGATTTTCATTAATCAATTCTTCGATGTTTATATACACATTTATCTCACGTATCTTTAAAAATTAAACCAGAAACAATTTATTTTGGCCAAAATGACCATTTTGGGGAAGGATCCTAGAAGTCTAACTGTGGTACGTGCTCTGTTAAGAAAGATCTGATAAGATGGGTCATGTCCATTTTAGAAATCGATTTAACTGCGATAATTGTGAAGGAGTCGTAAAGTCAGAAGAATCCTTTCGTTTAGATTTAAATTGAAAAACTTCTCTCTTCTAAAATGTAATATTTCAATTAATATCAGTACGGATTCTGTTTTTTTATTCTTTTACATTATCACAGGTTTTGCTTTCTGAACGTGACAACTGACGAATCGATAGAAGAGGCAAAATTTAGAGAGAGCCAAGAGAGAACGAGTTTTCAAACCTTGGTTTATCTCCAAAGTAAAATACGGAAGATGCTCTTTTCCTTCGCGCTGAGCAACTCCAAAGAGAGATGAAAGACTCTTAAGCTCAAGAAATCGTGTAGCCGCGGGCGTGAATTACGTCGAACTGATAAAAACTAAAGCTAGGAGATCGATGTAATTTCAGATAATATGAACAGCGAGAAATATTACTGGGCCATAAGTCTTTCGTAAAAGTATGTCATATTCGTCTCCACAAATTAATTATACTTTTAATTCTTTTTAGTATTTAAGGAGAGATTACATGGGTCATTTGTCTCTCAATTGGAGTTTTGAGAGAGCCACAAAATCGTCTGACCAGTTTGAATTTGCTACAAACCGCATGCCGCCCGCAGAGATGACCATCGTGAAACTAGTTGCAATGTCAAACTAAGATCCTCAACTTAAGGGATAGACATTTTGTAAAGTCAATTCAAGTTAGACGTGGATGGTTAGAAACTTGGTGTTTATAAACTAGATGCAGAAACATGTCTGCGAGGAAAACCTCTGACCTGTCTGACGTACACTCCATCACTATCTGCAGCTGCATTATATAAATTCATGAATTCTAGACACGCGTTTTCCCGGAACCACTTTTACAGTTTGGCCAACGATTTCCAACAGCAAATAGTAAACCATGTATTTCGCGACCCCTACTCTTTGAGATCAAGATATCTTCTGCAAAAATTCTGCACTGCTTTCTAATGCTGCAATCCCGGAAACCCGAAATCGTCACGTTGAGAAAAATTGCTTCTTGCCGTCCGAAATACGTAAACAAGGACCTTCTTCTTTAACACATTCGACTCTTTATATTTATGTTTTATATTTGTTTTTATTCTTCATGAAAATATATTTAGCATTAATATTACACTGGTAAAATATGTGGACTTAATCTTTGTCTAGAGTAATTGCATTTAGTAATCACTTTATAGTTTAACAAAGGAGTTGACCCAACAAAGCCAGTTTACTCTGCACCTGCCATTTGCAGTTAATATACATAAACCACTCAATTTCTATTTTCTCTGCTTTCACTTATCCCAATATCGAGTTTCTCATACCACAACATTCATGTATCGATACCAATTTTTGTTAATTTGATCAAATAACAAAAATAAATGCTATCTAAACGTTTACTTTAGTACTTTAGTTTTCTTTAGTTTGAACTCTGCCGCATACATGGAAATTATTTACCCAAATAAAATCAGAATATTTAAAGCCCTTTTCATTTTAGTACAAAAAGTTTTCAGAATTTAGTTACCAAAAGAGCAGAATAATGGGCGTAGGTAAAGCAGAACTGAGATAATGTTACAACTCAGGTTCATCTTATTAAGCAACCTGACAAGATCACAAGCGCAAAAAAGATGAGCTGTAATTAAATACTAATTAAAAAGTTGTGAATTCCAAAGTAAACTGATATCCTTCTTTAGAAAAAATAATATGCTGCAATAAAATTATATAACCTTGATCTTTAATTTTAAATGTTCAGGAAATTGTGATATAATTTTAAAAACTCGAAATTAATTTGGTCGATACTTGAGGCCTTTGCCGTGTATTGGTACCACCGCATCGTATCGAGTGAGTTACTATTTTTGAACGTCCATAGAGTCAGTATTCAAATAGTGGGTCGACTTGCCCTTGGCTCAAATTTGAACAAAAATCAGCTGTTCGTTTTACTCAATCCTCATTTCCACAATTTCCATTGCTTCCCTGGATGATATCGACTAAACAATAATGACGAAACTTCATATCGCTCATTTTTTTTACTTCTTTCAACGATTTTCCTCTTAGACGTAATTTCTCTTCTCGGGTTTCTCCCATTCTTTCCAACCAAGTCCTTCGCCCTCCTTTACCAGTTTCTATTTTTTCCATTTTCTCCTTTTTCCGTTGCGATAACGAGAAGCGCATACGGTGAGAAAAAACCGACCAGAGGTGGAAGTAAAAGGGTGGCAACTACATTTGACCTAATGGCCTCAGTAAAAAGGTAATCACTAAGGAGCCAAGGGAAGTAATGATTCGATGAAAATAAATTGCTGTACTTTGATTAACACTAGCACTCTCAACAGGGTTGGGAATAATTTCGAAATTTATTTTCCTTACACCAATAATAATCGATCTTTCTCGTGCTAGTTGTGCTAGTTGTTTGATTTATTAATTCGCGTGATTTTTTATTGGAGAAATTCTACTTGCATCGAAAAATATCTGTTCGAGGTAACGCACACTGTTTCTCACATTTCAGGAGTGTACAATTCTTCAGAAGAAAATTTTGGTACAACGTCTTCTTATGTCTTTAAGATTGAATTGAAAAAAAAACATTTTCTATAGCAAATAATAGATTTACTATAGTAATAGGTTTCTTTTTATCACTCACAATGTTATTAAATAAAATTTTATTACCCTTGAGAAGACAAAGGATTCTCCGAGTTAGAGGTAATTCACTTTACTTCCCCTCTCTGTCTCAACCTTCTCTTTATTGAAACCTTTTGCAATAAAACATGAAAACACTGAAGTCCGAAGTTACTTTGAAGTACCTCGAGAAATCGGTCTTTTGAGTTGCGTAAGTAACATTCGATATAAACTTTACGAGCCACGGGACCGGAAACGGTAAATTTTTTGTAGCATTTTTTATTTCCATTTCTTACAAACAATATTTGCATAAATTCGTCACATAAAAATATCGAGGATAGCTAAGATTTGAGATTTATGATTTATTTTGATATTTTTGACAAAGAAATCGTTCTTTATTTTCATATAAAGAGACTGCTCATTAATTTTAATAAGAGAACTACTCATCCGACTTCCCCATTTTCCTACTTTTAAATTTATCATTTAAAAGATAGATTCTTGAATGAAAAAAAAAGTATCGCCTTCCCTTAGCATGGAAGTTAATTTTAATCCACTATGTAGTTTCAAAACTTTAGGAAGGATAATCTTATGAAAATCATGACCTTTTTAGACTGGCTAATCCTTTATATTCCAATTACTTCGGATAATAAGATTTTCTCAGTCAATTACAATCTCGTTCGTGTTCCATCAAAGTTCGAAATTTTAATGCACCACTGCAAATTGTTTCTATGCTGCTTCTATACTAACAAGTACTTCCGTTTTCAAAAGTTTAGTCGAGTTCAAACACAGAGTTGCTTCGAAGTTCGAAACAAGTGATGATGAATCTACGTTTCACTGGTTTCCTTCTACAAGTTCATTCACTGAGTTGAAACGAAATAAGAAAGTCTTTGAATAAAACATTTTATAAAGCGAGCGGCTTCCTGTTAAGGAACATTGCAAGATACATAAGAGAAAAATGTATCTCTGAATCTTTTATTGGAAACTCCTCTCAATTATTTGCTTCAATCGATTTCAGAGAAGGTGTTTCAAATTATTTATCAGAAATCAATAATCATGAAACTCATTCCAAATGGAATCATAACAATTAGTAGTAAGTATGCTTGAACTTATAGGGTGACCACAAGATTCAATTATTCAATGTGCAAATAAATTTTCAGTAATAGTGCTATTGACATTTTTTTAAAACTTTGCATAACAGCACAAGATTTTATGGAATCTTTTAAAAATATAAAAATCTCTCAAAATCCTTTTAGTCAACAAAAAACTTTCAAATCTCTTAATATTCCATGAAATCTTTTAAAACTGTTAGAAACTTATTGAAATCCCGAAATCTCTTGAAACTATTTCAAATCCTAGATTCCTGAATACCTTTATGCAATTTTTTCCAATTTCATAAAGAATATTGAAATTCCTTAAAATACATAAAAAATTCCTTAAATCTTTAGAAACCTATAGCATCTCAAAGAATGCCTGAAAATTACTTGTAATTCCTCGAAATTCTTGGAAATCTTTTAAAATCTATTTAAATAAACTATAATTTATTATTATTAATAGATCAATTTATATTTTCGCTGTTGAAAATAATTGCCATAAATATCAGTAAAAAATTTGCCCTGTGAAAGACTTACCTTCCAGTTTTTTAACACACTTGATTTTCGCATAATAATTTCCAGGATAGCCAGGACTGTAAAATTCGAATGTATTTTCTTGTTCCTTGTAATTATCTCTAATGAATTTTGAACAATGTTCATCCATTTCTGCATCTCTCATTCGACGTTTCGAATAACCAACTTCATTCGAATACATTGAAGTCGTGATAAAATGTTCGTTCATCCAACTGTTGTAGGGGACTTTATCTGTTGAAGTCGCGATAACATGCTGAAATGAATAAAAAATATTTTATCAATATCATCAATGAAGCATTATAGTCATAAAATATTGAATTCCGGACTTCCGTCGCTGCATTTACCTTAGAATTAAGAATCGACGAGACGTAGAGAGAATCTGATTTGCGAGGATGAGATTCGAATGAAATTCGATTGCTAGATGGATTCATTGGGAAGCTTTCAGTTTCTTCTTTTCGGGCAAGATTTGACGAAGTAGAAGAAAAGCTGGTGATGTGGTGAACTTTTACATCAGATGCTCGCAAGTCATCATCACCTTTAATCCCTTCGGATTCCGTTCGCTCCCAAGGCTCCACGATATCATTCGTTGCAGTGACCGACGGAAATCCTAAATCCAATCGAGACCCAGGTCCAAATCTGTCCGTCATGACACTCTCAGTGCTTGATTCGGAATTCTCCATCTTATTGCTGCTCTCACTTCCGGAATCCATTGAACCTGGTGAATGTAGAACAGTGGATGTCGCTCTCGAGGATCGACAGCTCCTCCGAAATCCGGAAGTCGTCTGTTTTGGATCTTCAATGGCGTACGATGTCCTCGTGGACGTTCCAGCAACTAGAACAAAAAACATATAAAAATATATCAATTTGATCAACAAAATACGAAAAATGTATTATTGCCTGAAATTATTGGAAGCTTGCGAATATATTGACCACCTGTGCAAAGCGTATGTATTGATTTCAAATTTATTTGACTGAAATGTTCCCTCTATAAAGAAATTTTTATTTTCTGCATAATTCTCTGCTGACAGCATTAATTTAAATTCGGGGCACTATGAAACTTTTACTCTTCACTCAGAATACATTTATTTAAATCTAGATTTGAAATACGTGTATAAGAATAATATTTCCATCTGTTACCCAAAATATATAATGGATATCATGTGTATCCCATGTACACAAACAGATAAAAAGTATTGTCTTTAAAAATAAAGACAATTCCAATAGATTGTTCAATTTTGATTTTAAAAAATCAACTACTGTTACTTTTCATGAAGAATATAGATCTCTCGAATGCTTTTTCGACCATGTAATCCATATTTTTTCCTAAAATTAAGAGTGACAGGAAATTTCTCTTATTTCTAAGAGAAAAGTGGAAAAGCGTTTGGCACTGTCCCCAACAAAGCAAATTGAAAGATTTAAATTCACAAGTAGCATACCGATTCCAGAAAGCTGCCACGGCAATTTCTGTCTTTGGTTCACTCAAATTTTGTTAAGCGATAAATCGAATTTGTGACGGTTGACATACGAGTGAAAGCAGATTCCGACCTCTTGAATATTTCATTTTTCATTGCGCGCATTCAATTGTAAATCTTCGAAACTAAATAAACATCCGACTGTTGAGTTGTAAACGACATCACGAGGATATAACTTTCTGATCTACATCAGTTCCTTTTTAATAGTAATTATATATGTAATAGTTATCCGTGACTCTACCCTGATTCCTGAACCAACCCAACTAGGATGGTTCTGGCACGTAACGTTGCCAAGTCGCTATTTAATTCTTCATGCACGACATGCCAGCGCATAGGTGCCCGTAAATCATACAAAACAGGAAAGAGAAACATCGTCCATTCTTAATAGAGATGCAGAATTTCAGGAAATTATCAAAATTAGCTGGAAATTTGAAATATTGAATGTATTTACGGAAGTTAGTGTTGAGTAACATATTATCAAGTGCCATAATTCTGTCAAAGTCTAAAAACCTACTTTGTTAATAAAATTGGGATTTCCTTTTTAAAAAATTGACATTTTATCTGAAAATTCTTTTCGCGTGTGTGATTTTCGCCTTCACTTCAAAGTGGTAACGGAATGTAACAGCCAGACATGACACGAATTATTAGTAGAAAAGGGCGTTTGTCGACAGACAAACTCGACATATTAGCGTTTTTATTTTCAAAATTGAGGATTTTTAAAAGATATTTTTAAAGTTCTTATAAATTTGTTTCATGTTTTCAGGATTTTGTATTCTTTTTTCAATATAGTTTTTTTGAATTGCAAAAATTCATTAGAGATTGGTGGTTAAAAAATGTTGTTTTTCAAATTTAAGAAAGGATAATATGAATATGCCTCTCATGCTCACAGTGGCTTTCAGTCTTTACTCCAAAAGGAAGCAGTATTTTTCATTCAGACATGAAATGAATTTTTAGTATGACAAAACCCCAGTATTTTAGAATTTTTCATTTTTATAATACAATTGTACCATAAAAGAGATTTTAAGAGAGAGACTTTTTAATAATAATTTAAATTCTTATTGAAAAATCTCTTGCCATATATTATTTGTATTTACTTGAAAACCATACGTTTATTTCGGAATGAATATTCTTGGAACTCAGTATACACAATAATAATTGCAATTAAATTCTAGAGCATCATCTTTTCAACTAGAAAAAGCCTTTTTCATCAGTTCGCACTCGTGTGCTTTTCTTTTATAATTTTTTTCTCCTCTATTCTCATTCGTCATGCTGCATCTTTTTCCTACCCAAAGAAAGAGTCTGGGAAAGATCCCTACTGTGCAAAGCACTACGAGAAAATTATGCGAATCCTATCCAGTATCCAGCCATAAGATCGAGGATGCACATTTTCCATTTTTCTTCTCTGTTTCATTAATAACACAATATTTCTTCAAAGTCATTGAATTCTTTCGTAAAATAATACAATGAATATTTCTTTATAAATTTTGGATATTTATAGATATAACACATAATATAGAGGGAAAAATGTGTGGTTGTAAATGATTTTTGCCTATCATTCACATGAATGAGTAAACGTCAAATTTTCTTAAAATATTCCCGTGAAAACTCTGTTAAATATTCATAAAAATTTTAACTTTTAAAACCCGTCACTCCCAAACCTGTCAATTTATTATTACATTGAAAATAAATTATTCAAAATATTTGTGGTTTTCCATGACAATGAAGCTAATAAAATTTTCCATCAATGTTGTTTTACAATTCGTTATTCGATAATAAATATTGGAATTATGTAGGCAGATAATAATGTTCGCATTCAGAATTATTATTATACCATATATTATTATTATATAACTTCCTGCGTTATACTCTTTCTAAGTTTTTTCAGTATAACTGCTTAATACTTAGATGACAATTTCTCTCTATTGACCTTCAGAATTTAAACCTTCAAGAGAACATTATTTTCGGAAAAAGGAGAAATCTCAAACGTGATATAAAATTCTCAATCGTTCGTGAATGTCCGCGCCGGATGTGAGCAAATCCCCTTGAAAAGAACATGGTTCGGAAACAATGGCAATCGCCACTCAGGAGACTTCCGATAAGAAGCGAAAGAAGACAATCATCCACAACGAGGCAGTTCCAAGAGGATTATATACTCCAGGGGTAGAATTAACTGTTCAAGGATTGTCGTCTTACACCCTACTTTCAAGATGTCCTAAGATCCTCATATAAAATAAAGACCTAACACTTGTCACAGTTTTTTAAGTCAAAGCATACTATGAAATATCTTCATGAGAATTGAAACAACCTTGAAATTTGAAAGGCGTTTTTAGAACGTCCAAAAAAACTTCATAAAAACTTCTGATAAATAATATGTGTCATTCAAAGTTTTTACAATTGGGATAAAATGAGAGTTGAAGAAAAATCTTTGATAAAAAAGAAACGCAAACATGGAATTAACTGTGTTAAGCTGAAAAGGCAGAAGTAATTAAAATAATATTTACGTTTCCGAGAAAAGCCGTATTACGATATTAATAAAAGCAATGATTAATTATGAAAAGTATGACATACTTTTTCAAGTAAATGCATCTCTATCATATGCATTCATATATTTAAACCTACGTCGCCTTATTTTTTGTGTTTATTTTTTTGAAATGATAAATAAAGCTGAGTTCCTGCAGCAGAGATTATTTTTGCAGCAAGAACTAGACCTGGACTCGCTCCTAATTGCCTCGAAACTTTCAAACCACCCAAACAGCCGACATCATTACCTTCCCTTATAATTAATCTCGATTAAAATAGCCTAAGTTTCTTCCTCGATTTTCATCTCAACCATCTAAAAGCAAAACGATTCCTTCGGAAAAATTCATCAACATTCCGAGGTCGTTGGTGTGGAGAATCGTTAGCGTCATTGTTGATAAACCGAACTCGAATGAACTCCATTGAATAAAAAAAATATTTTTACGTTATGTTCTCGCTACAGTTTTAACAAAACAATCTAAATCTATGCTCATCCTATATATATATATATATTTACGTAAAGGAAGTGTCGAATTTTATGGCATTGCAGATTTTTTCCCCCATAGAGATATAAAATCGGAATATGAGATCGTGCTACCTGTTTTTACTATTCTTTGAAAGTAGGAAACTGGCGAACTCTTTCAGAATGTTTAGATTCTTTCCATTCAATCATAAAATGAAACTATCTTGTTGAATTTTGATGTTATGTTTACACAATTGCTATTTTACTTCTATTCGAAATTCAATATTGATTATCAATTAAAGCGATTTCTACAAATCGTTACATTTTTTTCTTTAACGGCAGCCTGTAAATGAAAGCATGTACAATGTACATCCTGTAAATAAAAATACAAATTATTTAATGAAATAAAATGAGAGTTAGAAGTTTCAGCAAAAAAGAAACCGTATGTGAAAATATATCGGTTGTCGTAAGTGCAATAAAATCGGCAAAATGGCTGGCCGCCCAGAGCACCGGAAAAAAGTAACATCCACTTTCTGTTTTCAACGATTCTCACTTACACCACTCGGCCGTATTCTTTGGAAGCGGTTTAGCGGAAGCCATCGCTCTCTCCTCGTCTTCCTTTTGTTAGTGGAAAAGCGTGCGTGAAAAAAATAGGAGAAGGAAACAGAGAGAAAAATTGCCTTGCCTGTACGCCCAGTCCTCCTACATCTATAAAAGCGTGCGTGTAATAACCGACTTCGGATTCGCACCATAAATCCTGACTTATGGTTCATCTTTCATGTTGCATTTCACTGTCGCAATTCTGATTCGCCTTTTATCCACTCGCATAGATTACCTCTTGCAAAAATACTGGATATGGAAATCTGACTTTGTGAACATCTAGATACAATGACACATTTCTCAAAACTTTACACTTTATTTCTTTTTATTTATTAACTATTTGACATTTGATGGCTGAAGCCATCGCCCTTTTTCTTATATATATTTGACTTTTGAAATTTCACATCAAGTAGAGATGGAATAATATATTGCGCACCAAGACGGAGAAGTGGGACTTTTTAGGACGAGTGTGAAGATTATATTATATTATAATTGTAATAATGACAATATTACTAAAGTAATTAAATTTAGAAGATAATATTTACATATCAGACGAAAAATTGTACATTTATTATAAGACTTCACGTAATCACATCTGCGGTTAACGCCAAATCCAGAACTATACTCTCGTTCCGACAAAGATTTATAACACGTAAATCCCCATTTCGTATGTCAGTCGACAAATGAAGCGAAAAGATTACTAAGTGGATTGAATCCTTTTCAGAATATTTCTACCTCATTAACGATTCGAGACTCCAGTCTTCCTATTAGTTCCATTTTTCAGATTTATTCGTGTGCACGTAATTCTACTTCTCAGGGAATAAAAAAGCCACAATATAAATTTTTCATCGATATTCCATGATATAGTATCATAATAAAAAAATTGCCATTTTCTATTGTATGTACTTCATGAATTTAATCACATTTATGTATGGTAAACCAAGTCCAAAAAATTCTACAAGTTTCTTCAATTTTCATCAATTTCTCATGCTCTAGAATTCACAAAAGTCATATAATTTTGTTTGAACTTTAAGCTCGTATTTTTTTCTCTTCGCTAACATGTCTCCGCAATTTCCGTAAAAGTCAGAGTATCTGTAAACAAAAGTTGAGACCAGAAGACTAACCCCATCTTAAAGTCAAAATTTCTTATTAAGAAATTCGATATCGTAAAAATAAGAAACTGAACTGAATTCAATATTGTTTTCGACAAGTCGGATTTCAGCGGCACCTATACAAGAACTTTGAGATTCTAGTTTCGTGTTGAAGTTCGTTCTCTTCGGCTTGCTTTTCTTTTTCTCTCAATAAAGAGAGACAGAGAATATTTCAGCAAGGAATGCAGACCACAATCTATAGGATTCACAAGTCTGAACGAGAGGATGGCAACATTAGATCTCTTCCGGTTCACTCACCTTTTACCCTATAGTCTCGTTTCTATCTGCAGTCGCCGTATATCACTTCAAATAACTCCGTTTTATCTGATTTCAAATTAAGCGTTTCAGCCAAAAATTAGATTCTTGAAAGAATTTGATAAAAAATCAAAATTTGAAAATAAACATGAAAAATTTTAAAAACCATATTGTAAAAAGCTGTCTTTTACATAAATGTGAAAAATCAATAATGATCTTTAAAACTATTAGAAAATTTAGAAAATGAACTGATTATATCTACATCGAATAGTTTTAAACTATTTTCCGCCGACAAGAGCTTTTTAATTAAAAATGTTATTAACGGTCAAGCCTTGATAAGAATTGGTATTCATTCACTCCTGTAGAGAAATTGTATTTTCAGAGTAAAAAAAATAGTAATTTTATTAAATTGAAAAAATATATTTTTTTTTCCGTAGATGATCGGAGAAAAGTGACAAAAGAGAAAATGTGAATAGGTACTTAGTTGTTATTGAAGCTTCAATTCGAGTAGATACTTGCCAATAGAAAAGTTTTTAAAACTTGACTCTCACGGCTCTCAAGAATCAATGCACAGTCTGCTACAAAAATCAACCGGAAGTGCGCCTGAAAACGTACTCCTATGAGTTGTTTCTATTGAATATCCGCATTCACATTTACGTAAAATCTACCAGACAAAAGAGAATCCAAGAAGTCAAAAACCTATATGTACGAATTACCGGTCGTTTCAAAAGAAGAAAAATATTGTAGGATAAATATAAAAACATGAATAAAAGAAAAAAGAAACTTTACTTTTAATAATAATATTGAATCAAATAGAATTATTGTTATCGATATGAGAGACTTGAACTGTATTCCAGTTTTCTTTTACGGTAATGTATATTTTGAAATAAATTCAAATACACATATTATCGTTACAAATTACGTCATTTGTATCACGTGATCACTAACAAGAGTAATTACACCGATAGATCATGGTTGTTTGCCTACTCATAAGTGATGCCTGAATTGACTAATATCCACTAGAGTAGTGATTAATTATTAGAAAATCTACCATTACGTTTGACCAAACATAGTAAATGCAAATATATATTTTGCTTCAGTATGAGCAAATACACTAATTATGGAAGGCCATTAGTTTCACCAAAGAAAACCCCAAGCGGTATATAGGGTCTTTTTTTTTTAATTCGCTAGCGGCGAAATTTTTTAGTATGCCAAAAAAAAAGAAAGCACCAAACTTAGGCCTTGAAATAGTCAAGAAAAAATGAAAAATTTGGATAACTTTTTTTGATTCGCCTTTTTGTGACTTATTTTTGACCTCATGAAAATTTCTTGTATTCGATGGATAAATATTAACCGGTTTTTCTAAAATTTGGGGTACCTTATTTTTTAGGCATACTAACAAATGCCGCTACTAGGAACAAACGAATTTTAAAAAAAGTAAATAAAGGACCACCCTTATCATTTCATTTATCCTTGATCGATAAATTGCAATTATGCTTTTTCATTCATTATGCTTAAATTACATCCAGAAGTGTACACATTTCTTTTTTCGTAAATTGGCATTCAATTTCTTATTTGCTTTATTTCAATGACAGTAATTTAAATTTACTATATCCGTCATAGACGTGCATTCGATTCAAGAAATAGGTGAGATCAATGATTGAAATATAAGACAGGTATTGTGTCGATATAAAAAGAGCAAGATTTTCGCTTTCATTTCTCGCTTTCAGCTTCTTTTTTCCAGTTTTATTGAATGGAAAGAGTAGCAAGGACTTTATTCGATATATACGAGCTCTTAACGTCAAAAAGAGTCAAGAAAATACCCTGTACCCTCGGGAGTTGCTTCTTTTAAGTGATAAAAGGTAAAAACACCGAAAACTGAGAAATAATAAAATATAAAAGAAAAATTTTTGTTTCTTTGAAATCGTAGAAAATTCCTTATAGAATGAAGGAATGAGAAATTGTATTCAAAGTGTATAATTGAGATAAGAATAAATGTAACGTAAAAATAAAAAGATAAAGAGAGAATGATGGAGAAGAAAAAAGAAGATAAAGGAGGTAATAGTATAAAAAAAGTTATCCAATTTCCGTAAAAGCTTCGCTTGTCTTCTTTTTACTTTTACGTGCATCATGTTCGTCACATTGAAAGTACTTATTTAAAAATATAAAAATAAAGATAAAAGAGAAAAAGTTCAGATCATATTTCTTAGGTACCTCTTTCTGAATAACAAATAACTGGTTTTGAAGACGAATGCAAGGTGGAAAAAGTCTCATTATACAAAATAATGGAAGACTGATAAGATATCTATAAATTACATCTCTCGAAATTTCTCGCACATAATCATAAATCATAAATTGAAACTTCTTCTAAAAATGATAAATAAAAAGAGAATTTTTCAATGTTGACTCAAAAGGTAACCTTTATCATTTGTTTATTGGATTAGAAATTTGAAGGAAAAGTGCCTTTTTGATGGGTGGAGAGCAAAAAGGAATGCCTTTAAAGTTTTGATCGACGTTTATAATGCCAGGCTTGTTTAACAACTGAACTCGGTCGATGTAGTTTTGTGGTACTAATTTCTGGGTGTATATAAGGGCTGGAGGAGGGCAGTGCATAGAGTGCCGGTCATTTGTTCCGGGCGGCAAAAACATCGCCGCCATCGCCATCACCTCGTGAATAAATAATCACCAGCCAACACAACGCAAGCGTGCACAGCTTAACATCCACATCTAGCAAAAAATGGCGCAGATCATTATTCATCCCCTAGAAGTGACGGCTTGATTTTACCCAAGAAATATAATTCACTCCACACGCCACTCAATTCTTTTAAAAAGCCTGATGCTCTCTTGTGAATTGCATTCAAGAAATACAACTATCAGGTGATAAATCGTATTTCATTATTGATTAATTATGAATGCTTTTTATCTATTGAATTTACTAGAATCAACGGCGGTTTCCATTTATATTTGATATTATGTAAATTTCTTTATGAACTATCTTACACAATGGTAAGTAGGGATTTTTCTCCTCTCTCAAACTTTTTTCAGAAATGAAATATTACGTTGCCCGTCGTGGTAAGTTTGGCTTTATGGCCGAGACACCCCGACGCGGACATCCGGTGTAGGATTTTAAAGCGGCTGCTGCATGCTACTCTCTTGTTCCCGTTTCCGCCATAGAACAAAATTCAAAATATTCGTTCAAAGAAATAGCAAAAATCGAGACTGCCAATAGATATATTATGTATTCACTATACGAGCAATATTTATGTTCGAAAAGAATTTCAAGAATTATTTTCCAACCGATTTTAGTGTATGTTATCAAAACTGTAACAAAACATAGACATAAAAAAATTTAAACAAAGACAGGGCTTGTAAGGCTACTCAAACCTTGAAAAAAATTCAGCAACTCAAAATGCTGTAGAATAAAAATAGCAAGCAAAAGTTCCCAATTTTGAAGAATTACAAGTAATTTTGAGTGATTTAAAAAGATTTCATTTTTTTAATGCAATTTCAAGAGTTTTCAAAAGAGGTTTTATAAGATTTTAAGATATTTACACAATATGTAAAGAATTATAAAGAATTTCACGTAATTTTAAACGATTTTAAGGGACATCATTTGCTTCCCTCCACATTAGAATCAATTCCTTAAAACTTTTTAAAGTCACTTAAAATGTCTTGAAATCTTGTGAAAACTCTTTTAAAAGGCACTTTTTTTTATATTCTTAATAAATGTAAAAAAAAACAAAAATTCGGCAGACAAGTCGTCTGGAACTTCGACCCAATATGATTTAGTCATACATTTCTGAATGCAACACTGATGGGAGAAATTAAAATGATTTGATATACGTGTAAAACAATTTGCAATTTACGCTATAAATTTCTCCCCTATTTTCCCACAAACCGCAACACTTTGGAGAAGCGTAATACATGAGTGATCCCCAGAGGTATGAGCAACCATTATTGGAAATGTAATCAAGTCACTGCGCAAATTGAAGGACGATATCATTCCCTTAGTGTTAGCAAATTCCGATCTACATTATTATAATTCC
This sequence comes from Synergus laeviventris, assembly GCA_032275145.1. Taxonomy (NCBI): domain Eukaryota; kingdom Metazoa; phylum Arthropoda; class Insecta; order Hymenoptera; family Cynipidae; genus Synergus; species Synergus laeviventris. Next base: position 973,837 of record JAUESI010000036.1, read on the forward strand.
CTTTACATATAATTCTTGAAAATGTAATGAAAATTATTATGTTTCAAGATTCACATCATACCACATGAGAGACAGGAAAATCCCTAAAGACGTCAAGTGAGCAGGTGCACGTTATCGAGTGATGCCGTAATACGAGCGAAACAGGTGTGTCTTATCAAATACATAATGTCTGAGCTCACCTGTTACGAGAAACGCGACACATATATTTCGACGATCTCGAAGTTTCGTTTCAAGCTTGTTGAGAATAATGCGCAAGGATTGTACTTCATGGCACTAATTAACGTACAACAACACCGCAGCAACTCTACTGTAATTTGGCCAACTTCGTTACCAAGCAACGAACGTTCTCGTGTAATCTGATTAGTCAGTTGAGGTAACCTTCGCTACCTTTTCTCTCAGGTCATTATTACTGTCCTTACTGCGTTCGAGAGATACTTCCAGACTGACAGCTGTCTCTCCCAATTTTCGATCACAACTTTTTTAAAATAAATTACTTTTAATCATTCTCCCCCTGCTATCTAATAAATTCTCCATTGTTTCATCCCAACTTCGCTTCAAAACTAAAAAACTTCACTTGACGGAAAAATTGTTTCTGACGATTTAGCAAAGAAAATATCCAAACTTTCTATAAACAGTTGGTCAGATTAACCTAATTAATTCAGCTTTAAAAGTTTTAATTAAATATAAAAAATATGGCGCAATATGCACTTAACGGCATAAAACACGCCACGGCTGACCATAGCTGGATTCTACTACTGGCCTCTACATTAAATTAAATTTATCGCGCTCATATGTTTAATAAATATTTTCGTTAAAGTTTTTTTACAAGGAGAGTACTTATATTCATGTTTGGGGAGCCTTCCGGAAACGTATACACATTTAATTATAGGATTATTAGGGTAATGTGATGTCTACACCATTAACATTGAAATCATGTAAATTGGCATACTATCGACCATCAACACTGCATAGTTCAGAGTGTACTCAGGCATAATTAATTTCAGCTCCCAACGCATTATATTTCCCATCTCTCTAAGCGGAATGCCATGTAAATATATATAGATGTCAACAGAGTAAAATCTAAAAGTATTTTTCATTCGCGAGTTGGATATAAACACTCCCATGTAGAAGTTGATTACAGGAATTGTGAAAATCAGAATATTAGTAGAAGCCTTAGTTATAAATAATTGACATAATTAGAATAATCATTGATTAGGTATCTATCTATCTATCTTTATTTGCAATAAACTATTTGCAATCAAAAATACGTGGCATTAAAAGGACCAATGGAAATCTCTTTCGACCCTTCTCTACATACAAAGAATGCAATTTACAATAAACGAGTTACATATGGGATTGAAATCGGATCGAATCCTATAACGAAATTTTCTTCCTCGTATTGCAAATCCAACCAATGCTAATCATGTAATTTCAATTAATTCTCTTGCAGCCTTAAATACTTTGCATTTTCAATGTTCTTTTAACTTTATTTTAAGAATAATTAAATTTTTTAAAATAATTAAGATCTAACGAATGTATACATATTTATATTTTTTCATATTTTCCGGGAAAATGCATTTTTAAAACTATTTAGTAAATGATCCGAATTCTTAGAAGTTTCTTTCCGGCAGAGACTCCAGATTCTTGTAATTTTTTTAGGAAGAAAAATCTTTTCTCGATACAGAGAAATTTCGTTAACGTTAAGGATGCCGTGAAAGAAGCTCTTTTATATTCCAAGCACGACTTTAGCCAGTCATGCCAAAGATACAGCTGCAACTTTTATCGCTTTATACCAAGAGCAGACGCTAACAAAGAGCTGCATTGCCCATGAAAAGTTAGTTATCCTATAAAATTTTTCTTTTATCATGGTTGAATCAGTTTTAAAAAGAAGGACTAAATCAACCGACCTTCTACTTCTCCAAGCAACCACATATTTATGTTATGCACATTGTCCTTTTTTCGAACTCTTGATTATCTGCAAAAGTATTATTAATTTTAAATTCTAAACTTTTATCCACGAAACATGAAGTACAATATGCATATGAATAATATTTTACGTATACAAGTATATCAGTGTTTTCAAAAAGTTGAAGTTATGAAAATAAATTAAGCGTTCTATTTGAATAATAAAGAGCACACGCAGCCTTGATATATACTGGAATTTCAAGAAATATCCACGAGGTATCTATGAGATTTCCAGGATGCATGCAAGCTACGTGATTCGTGTACAAAAGTACATAATTAAAGCTTTTTTTAATTATATAAAAGTCGGTGTTTTAATGCTTCGAATGTAAAATATTTCACAATTCGCAGAGAATAATTTTGTTCTTATCTCAGTTATACTTATGATATTACACTCCGCGTACAGTCACATTAAATGCTTTATTGTGAAGATACAAAAAAACATGAGCAAATATGCTGTTTTATATGCGCTTTTAGTAAATATTTTTTTTATAATCAGCGTCACTGCATTTTCTCTTTATAGCGTTTATTACAGTAGATTTTATTACTAAATAGTTCCATCTGATTTAATTTATGAGTTTTTAAATAGCTATGACTAGTTTTAAATACAGAAATTTTCCACTCCTCTACTTACGGATAAAAATTAATATCGAAGAAAATGCACAAACCCCTGTGGAGACAATTTCTTTGATGTTTTTAGCAATAACTTTATGGACGATATAACACTGTAGTGGTCATCAAGCTGACAGTAAGTTTTTAAAAAATTCTCTAGAGGACTAACAACTACTCTGGAAAGCTCTTCCGAGTGATCAAACTTAAAGCTCAACGGACATCGACAAACGCCCCTGCATAGTGGCGTTTAATTTACCGAAGTCTGATAGCTTAATGGGAGTGTATAGGTAAGTGACCACAAGTTTGTTTAGAAACTTCAAAACTCCAATTTTTAAACCTCAAGGGGTTCGAGTTCAAGTTTGGATTGTTCAAAACACTTTTGCTTTAAAAGTGAGGAAAAGTCAACAAGATTAAATAAAAATTTCGTGAAAGTTCTAATTTGTATGCTTCCTCTCTGTACGGACAAAAATTCTCTTCCAATGCATTCTGAAAATATTTCTACCATACAAATTCCTTTCAGAAGGTAGAGTATTTAAATAAAAAAACGATCGATTAATATTCCTTCCATATTATTTCGTGAAAGAATTCCCTCTGAAGTTCCAGTAAGATAAAAAAACAATAGGATAAATATTTCCTTGAATTGTAATATATATAAGTTCGCTCTTCGCTCATTTTTCGGTTGCTGAAAGATACACATACCTCCAAGACAAATAACGTTTAACTTTCTGGCCTGAGGCTATTGACAGCACACAAGTGGTTGATACTAAACTCGAATGGGTCGGTGTCTGCGGGCTATTTTCTTGGTCTTATGTTATAATGCGATTCTCAGTTGCTTAAACTACCAAGGGTTGAAAATAATGAAGAAAGTAATTAGCACAGTGTTAAACAAACGATCTCTCTTCATACACCTCAAAAGCTTTCCGTGCAATTTGCCCTCCAGACACCAAGCTCTTTCCATTAAATGAAGTTTCTACTTGAATGTAAAAAAAGGGTGAAAAAGGCGCCGAAGAGGAGTAGAAACTTTCAGGCATGAAAGGAGAAGAATGCAAAGAAAAGAGATTTTCCTTTACTTAACTCGTCACTTAATCCGCTAACTGTTTCTTTTTCACTACTGAAAGATTGAACCAAAATAATAATAATAATATAATTTCAATATTTCAATATTTGTTTATAATGACAGTTTTGAATTTATTTCTACGATTGAATGAAACAAGACAGTGTGTTTTCTCTTTATTCATTATTTATTCTTCACGTATTGCTGAGGAAGGCTCCTTTCTAACAAGATATGCATTATGTATAGCAAGTTCACTCAACCCTTGCATTGAGTGACGATCTGATATAAGAAAAACACGACACTACTGTATAAAAATAAAATTTTCACATATAATTCCTCCCTCAAATTTTATTATATAACTCTCGGCGCCAATAAAAATACCAGGAGAAATTCAATTAAAACTCTTTCCCAATATTTAAATTTGTCTCTTCTTTTTAAGTAGTGTAGCAGAACATTTTTAATTGAAAAAAATTTGTATTTGAATTTTTTCAAAAATGAAAGCTTAATTATAATATGTTCGTATTTAATTATATGAAGGAGTAGCAAAGAATTAAGAATTAAAAATAGGAAATGTGGAGCAAGAATTAAATTCCAGGAGAAATTCGTTGAATTGTTGAATACCATATTGAAATATTCGTCAGAAATTTATTCTAACCAATTAGTTGGGGCTTGACGGTATTAATGGAATTCAGTTAGGCCAAGTAGTAAAGTCTGATTTATAAATGAAATTAATGACCGCGAAAGAGTTCTGCAAATTCTAGCGTACTTCTCTACGAAAGCAAATCATGCTGTTTTTTGCACTCATTTTTTGCAACCAACGCCGTTCAGCAAAAGGGAAAAACGAGTATAAAATAGCAGATAATTTTATACGGCAACACTAGACTTGCACGAACAGCACATACTAGAAAATTAGGTGCCAAGACTTTTCTATTTTTAATCTGTGCATTTTCGAACCTGACTTTGAGTAAAATTAGTTATTTTTGTAAACAATGCAGAAATGCGGTAGAGGGTCTTTAAACTCTACTAAAATAAGAAATATGAATCCATATTAAACAAAAATGCATTTCAACATTGTATTTTGTAATTTTCATTCAAACTTGACATAAATATCAATAACTGTTGATTTTACATTAAAAATGACTGAGAGACTTAATTGAGTTGTACATGTTGATGCAAGCATGTAAATTGAGTGGTATTTGTTTTGCATCATCATTTTTAGGGGCATCTCGAATAAGAGAAGAGTCAGCATCATCCACTTGCTGAATTTCTTGGAACCCTTATTCATGAGGCATGACCAATTTTGAGTGGGACGGTCTGAATTTACCACTTGAAACTGCATTTTAGGAACATTAACGGCTTCCGCCCTGTTAGTTCCTTCTCGGATTCTCCTGTTTATACACTAGAGACGCCTTCATATATACAGAACACGTATGCAAGAACGCATATCCGCATCTAAATTCTGCATTACGTCATCCTAAAAGTTCTAACCTGTAATAATACCAATGAAACGTTCACGCTTGCATACATTGATATGGCCCTAAAATATTCTTAACCGAT
>JAUESI010000036.1:979121-1017649 GCA_032275145.1 Synergus laeviventris
TACTCCTTTTGCTAAAAGCTGAGCGTCATAAATTTTTTCAGTGGATTTTAAAAGATATTTTGAAACTGTTTACTTAAGTACTTTTTATATTAAAAACCATTTTTTTATATTTCAAGATATTGAGAATAATTTTAAAGAATATCAATATTTTAAACGATATTAAGACATTTTTATTGATTCTTCAACCCAAGATAGTCACACCTCATTTCAATTACGTAATAGTCACATGGGGTGTGTCACACCCTAACGAGTTTATAACAGCAGAATTTTGCAGAATTATTTTAGCGGTATAACAAAAATTTTCAATATATTTTAACCCTGTTCAATCAACTTAGTAAAAATTGAGTAAAAAATTTTTATATTATATATGCTCGAAAAATTGCCGAAAAAAAATGTAAAAAGTTGTGCTTTTCTTTACAAAAAATTTGTTTTTGTTGTTTTTTGATGGATCAAAAAAATTCCAACGGGTCTTCAAAAATCATAGGGAGTGACACACCCCAAGGAATATCTTGGGTGAAATCTCGTGGAATTTTTGAACTCACATAAAATATCTTCAAATCTCTTCAAATTCTTTGAAATTCCTGAAAGTCACTTACTTTTTAATTATTTTATTTTTAAATCTCCGGAACTCGTTAGGAATCCCTTGAAATTCCATAAAATAAATTGAAATTCTTTAAAATCATTTAAAGTCGTTTCGAATCTCTTAACGTCGTTGAAATCGTTTACGATATTTTAAATCTTGTGAAATCAGTAGACATCTTTGGAACATCTGTTTGATAACATTTTGAGTTTTATTAAAACTCCCTTGAAGCCCCTAAAATCAATAAAATCTCTCAGCATCCCTTAGAATTCCTTAAAATCACTATAAATATCTTCAAATCTTTTAATAATTCCTAAAATCTTGTGAAATCTATTTAAACTGCTTAAAATTATTTTAAATATTTTACACGATCCATTGATTTAAAATTCCTTTGAATTCCCTAAAATTATTTTAAATCTCTTCTAAAAAATCCAGCACAAGTGTTTTTTTCTTTATATTTTATAATTTTTAGACTTTTGAGTTTAGGTTTTCAGTTTTCATTTGAGAATTATTGGTCGTACGGAATTTTGCAAAAGGGAAAAGGGATTGTATTTTTGAGCACAATTCAGCACAAAATTTTATTTTCTTAAATAAAATTTTGTTTTGTTTTTGGTTTTTCTTTTGAAAATTTTTGAGTTTTCGAAATTGTTCTTTGCAGCACAAAACTCAGCGTACTTTGATCTACCTAGCACAACTTTTGAATTTAAGTTAAAAATAACTTGCGGTTCTACCAAAAAAAACGTTTTCATTAATTGTGGTCGTAATTTTGGATTTTTCGAAAAATCGTTTGCAGCACAAATGAGCACAAACCTAGCAAAATTTAGCACAACTTTTATTTTTTTCAAATTTTTAGTTTGTGGTTCTAACTTCCGGCACATCAAGACATACCAAAAAGTTTCATTCCTCCAGCTCATTTAGAACTCACCCCATACGTTCGCAAAAACTTTTTGGTATAAGGGATGTTATGCGGGGAGTACCAAATTGATTACAGGATATCCAAACATATGATAATAGATCAAATTAATATTAAAACTAATTCCTGTATGAGAAAGCAATAGAGTATAACTCATTATGTATTCCTGCAAATTAATTAAATTATTTGAGCATTGTTTTTGTTTGCTATAGCTTAAGTTATTTTGTCGAGTAATAATTGAATCTAATTAACATAATTCATTATTCAACACCGAATAATCAAATAAAACGCAATGATTCACTTATATGAATTAGTTTTAAGTGATAGTCTCAACAACCATTCATAACATAAAAATCATATATAATTTCGTAAATTTGAAGACTAAATATAGAATATAGATTATATAAAGCTAATCGGTAACTCGTCCAGTTCTGAATCTCTCATGAATTTCTATAACCTAGGACTTTAATAGCATTATTTTGCCGATTTTGTCGATACATATTCAGAACGATCAATGAGTAATGGGAGGGGCAGGGTAATCAATTCCAAGGATACACTTTACACAGTCTTAATCGAGAATGTTCTCTTGCATCCAAAAGGGCGAATAGCGCCTCGGGAGCGTTTGGAAGCAACCAAACCGACAGTGCAAACTATTAGTGGCGATCAGTGATGCAAGTTACCTCTATATTGTACAGATGTACAGATATATGCTTATGTGACAGTATCTACATGAGTATCAACTTGTTATTAGCCCTCTGATACCGCAGTTTAATCAGCGATTCACCTCAATAATAGTTTACAATATTGTAATCAAGATATAGTTATATTCAGTCCAATTTCACCTCAGGAAATACAATATACCATCTCAAAATTAACCTTCAATTCAAACTGAATTATTTCATTGAAGACTTTCTTCTATAGGTTCTGCAAAATATAATTCTTTTCTCTATTTTATTGTAGTCTCTCTCATACAATAATAAATGGCTCAACCTACCATGTTATTCACTCTTTCATTTCTTCAATTAAGCCAGACATTGTTTTTGCATCGCAGGCCCCATAAAACTCCATGTAATTACTAAACAATTTACGCTCTGCATATATATATATATATATATATATAGTATAAAGTCGTAATCAGTGAAATCTTCTTAACATTGAGATTCATGATTTTATGATACTTCTAGCCTCATAAGCTCAATTGCAAACGTTAATTACATAAACACTTTTTTTCCTTTGCTCTTTTGAGTACTATTTCTGTATAGAAGACTACCGGAAGAATTACTTCGTGAGCAAATTTATAAAGGGACATAAAAATAACCCCGACAAACGTTTTTCGTGCTTAGCAGATTAAAAAAGAAAGAAAAAAAAATAAAAAGAGGGAGAGAAGAAATGTGAAATAACAGCCCGGCTCGCAGACGAGGTAATTTCTTACAGTTTTACGCGAAGGAACGTTACCAAGCCCACTGCGAATATTAATCCTAGGTAGGTAGAATAAACCTTGGAGCAGTTTTGACAATCGGATTACACTTCTGAGAGAAAGATTAAGTGATGTCGCAAGCAGCGCTTCAAGAAATTAAAAAGAATTTAAAAGTTTATTAGTAAAATAATTAATGATTAGATTTATTACGTCCAATCAGAAATGCAATTGCGGCATCGATTCACTTCATCTTTCGGATTTGTCGCTAGAAAATATTCCAGAAGTTGTTATCCATTAATTAAAAACTCTTCATCATCAAAAGAAAACGGGTAGAACTATTTTCTTAAAATTTTAGACAGGAGTTATTGGGGGTTATTTAGGCACATTAGCCAGAAAAAACTTTTAGTCTGCTTTCGGAGAAAAATGAAAAGTAGAACTTTTATAGAAAAATCATTAAGTCCCTTCACAATTAATGTCTTTACGGGGTTGTGTTGGGTGTTTTCTATGGGAAATGTTTGAAATCGAACCGCATGAATCGAACGGACCTCTCTTTTTAACACCTCACGACCCACGCGATGCAAAGCTGATTTCTGGTTTGTGTTTATAAGTTTGGTTGTATATTTTGTCGGGAAAATTATAGGAAGGAATCGATAAGTGTGGATTGAAAAAAGATAAAAGGAAATTGAGCTCAAGTCCTAATAAAAATAGGACCACTAGTTAGAACCCGACTTGAACCCTAGTACAATTTACCATGTGGTGTATGAGTGTATCGCAAGATTTAAATTAAATATAACCCCTGCAATACGATCGTTACTTAAATCATTAAAAAATCACTTTCAAAGAATTTTTTCTTATTTATTAACACACTTGCATATTCAATAGCTGACTGTATCTAGAGCAGAAGGTGTCAGGAGTACGCTTAAAAAAAGCTATCTATATGTATGAGGCTACTAACACCAACTTATGCCCTGCAGCGCAATGTTGTCACGTACTTTTATTCTTATCCATGTGGGACTAGGATATCTCAAATAAATGTTTTTAGGAATTTTTTCTACCACCAATACTTTTTTCAGAAAATATTTAAAACAAAAAATGTCATTATTTGCCCCGGTCTCTCCTATGCATCAAAAAAATTCCAATGGGTTTACACCCTGGAGAGAGTACTCTTTCCAGTGAATATAAAAGTTTTTATGGGGACTTCAAAAATCATAGGGTGTGACACACCCCAAGTGAATATCTTGGGTGAAATCTCGTGGAATTTTTGAACTCACATAAAATATCTTGAAATTTCTTCAAATTCTTTTAAATTCCTGAAAGTCTATTGCACCTCAAAATCTATTGCAATTCTTTGAAATCCTTTAAGATATTTTAAATCTTGTGAAATAAGTAGAGATCTTTTGAACATCTTTTTGATAACATTTTGAGTTCTATTAAAACTCCCTTGATGTCCCTGAAATCAATCAAATCTCTTAGCACATCCCTTAAAATTCCTTAAATTCATTATAAATATCTTAAAATCCTTTAATAATTCTTAAAATCTTGTGAAACCTATTTAAACTCCTTGAATTTATTTTTAATCTTTTACACTTTCCATTGATAATCCATTTGTAAACCTTTCAAATCTCCTATAAAATTAAAATTCCTGAAATTTATTTTAACAATGAAAATTCTGAATTCCACAAGACATACCAAAAAGTTTCATCCTCCAGCTCATTTGGAACTCACCCCATACTTTTCTTCTTATCCATGTGGGACTAGGGCATTTCAAATAAATGTTTTTATAATTCAATATCGTTTTATTTTCAGAAAAATCATTTCAAATTCATTCATTTAAAATTTTTAAAGTAGAACTATTGTTATGAAATGTAAGAGCGCAATCATGTAGTGGTAGGTTTTTATCGTTTTTATTGTTGAATTGGCGATTCCATCTCCTGGTCAAGCGAATCGCGTTTGACACATCGGGTTTCTCTCACGGTATGTTTCGCGAACAGCCCTTTGGGGAGCAATAGCAACGACCCGTATTTACCGAGAGCGACGCATGGAAACCACAGGAAACTCCGTCTTTGCGCTCGGAGATTGTAAAAGTTGTAGGTGAATTTTATTCGCGAATGGCTGTAATGTTGGCTTCCGATCTCGAAAAAACTACTTGGATAGAATTCAAAGATGTGCTTCTCTGAATTCAGAGATTCCTTCTTCTATTTATTTGAGATATAATTTCATAAAAATTAGGCAGTTCTATCCTAGATAGTCATTTTTCTAAACAAGAATGAAGTGACCAACGTATATTTTTGTACGTTTTTCTCAATGGTGGTACACTGGACTGCGTCATCGTATTTCTCTCCGCTATCCTGTTGTGATTGTTCAGTTGGTCACTGGTTACAGGATTGGATTTCGCTAAACCAACGGATTTTTCATCGGGTTTTGTATTTCTCATAAAACTTGACTCAATTTGCGGTATACTATATTTACTCTCGATAAAAAAGTTAACCACTGTAAAATGTGCCATTTAGTCAACAACTTTTTCTATTAACCCTAAATCTCAGGATGTCAATTTTTGATCCCAAAGTGAATCCAGTGGAAAAACAATTGACATATACGTAGGAATACGTGAATGTAATTTTTCCATTCTTTTCTACTGTTTTCCATTGTGCGAAGCTTTGAAAGAAAAATATAAACTGTCTATATTTCACTGTATGGTATAGATCTCATGGATTAAAATGAAATTTGCTTGCAGTCAATCAAACTTTTTTTTTCTTTTTTTTCTCGACGCAAGTTTCGGACTTTGTCTGCTTCCAACTTTTTTATTCAGCGGTTCAGAAGTAATTTTCTGACTACTGTACATTCTATCACTAAAACATAGAGACGTGAAAAAAAAATTAGATTTAGATGAATTCAGAGGATGGAAAAAGAAGATGTGAAAAGTGCATTGCAACGCTTCGCTAATTAAGTTATAATGTGTACTTAGTGTGGCAGGGCTACTATAATTCGTGCAAATTACTTCTGAACAGTTGGACGGGCTAATAGAAAAGCCGGAATCAGACAAAGTCCGAAACTTCCGTCGAGAAAATAAATTGTGAGTGACTAGAAACAAGTTTTATTTTTAATCCACCATACCGTGAAACATAGGCAGTTCATATTTTTCACCCACACAGAAATCTCAGGGACTTCTTCTATCCTAATTTCAGATAGAAACGCTACATCCCACCAAAACAAATGCTTGGCGTAGCTGTCAAAATTTTCCGTGGGAGGGTAAATTTTATTTTTTGAGTAAATAAAAACACTGCAATATTTCTATTCACTTGTAGGATAGAAAAGATCCCTGGGATTTTTAGTATGCCTGTACTCACTGTACTCTGTTAAGTGTGCTTTCTTTTCATTCGCTAATTCACTTTATTCCTGCTCTCGCTCATGCACTTATCCTCCATTTATACTAGCATAATTTCCCTCGGTAATCAATTACCTGACTTCTTTAAAGACAGGCATTTACATTACAAGTTTCGCCATAATTTCACATAAAAGTACGTACTTTTGTTTGCAGAAGAAAAAAGTATATTGAAACATCTATGTAAGCATGAATAAATATTTGAAAGGATCTACAAAAGTTAAGATCAAAAAAGGGATATTTGAATCCGTAATGAAGCTCCTCGAAGAAAAGTAAATTCTGTGGATCAATTTGAACAGAACTTAAATATTCTGTTTATAATGAAAGTTCGGAATAACTCTACTGGATAAAATTTCATTTTTCTGAATAGTACCATTTTCATATGCACTCAGAAAAAGTATTTTGATCAATTTTTCCAACTGAATAAAGCAATAGAGAAAATATCCAGTTCAACTAATAAAATTTCACCCGAAGTCGATCTTTATCAAAAAATATGAGTTTCACCAAACATATATTTTTATATCCATTTCATAATATATAACATTGAAGCTAACAAATAAGTTTATTGACATAACAAAAACACATTCTACAATCAAATAATTTTGATTATTTTACTGTTAACACATCACATTATTCCAGAAAGGTACTGTTTCTATTTGTTTCATGATCCTCTGCAATGTAATTTCGCGTGAAACAGCTACACGTACATCCATCACCAGGCATATTAGATTAGTTCTTATATGGTCTCCTGGGAATGTAATGTAATGTAAGTATATTGTACAATTTTTGCACTCTCAAATCGGCCTTTCACACTTTTCTCTTTCCAGGAAAAACATTCGTTTTATTTAAAATTCCAATAATATTTTATACTACAGCTTTGAATTACTAACTTTAATTGTCCTTTTGTGTTCTCTACTAACGTTTGTAACGTTATAAGTTCGCTCAACAAAAGTTTAGTTCAAACAACCATACTTCCGGTTAAATACGGTGAAATATGTCCTTACCCAAAATTGTAAATATTTCAACTAGGATAGAAAATTTTTAACATCAAATTCCTTATTCGTAAAATTTATTTAGAAACTTTAGATTGACTTTAATCCTACAGAATAGCGAATTGTCAGAGAAACACTAAAGCAACCACAGACGAAATCAGAGCTTTACAAGGATTTACGTAAAGGAAAATACTCATTGACTGCTGTACTGTGCAACTTGACAAAAGTTTACCAGTTAAAGGGGATAGCTTCTGAACGGGATCCGAGGTGTATAAAGGATATTGCCCTCTGAAATCCGAGCTTTAGAGCAGAAATCAGACAAACTTGCACGATTCCTTGAAAACGTTGGAGTACCAGCAAAGTGCAAGTTTTTATTTCAACTACTCATAAAATATCTCACGGCAGTCTGGAAAATTGCTTCATAGCCTGCTTCACCGCTTTCTTCAACCTGAATTACTATAATGCATAAAACATCAAACTGTCTACCTTTTTTGATGAAGTCATTTAATGAAATATTATGCGGCTATGTGGTAAAAGAAACTGTTAAATATAGAGCACGGATATATATTTAATATATTATTACGCACGAACGACAATTTTCTTGCACATCATGCTCATAATAGTTATCCAAATATAAATATATATTCCGAAAATGGATTCTTGTTTTTTTCTTTTTAAATTCACGAAATATACGATAATGAAAAGACTGAGCTTGGCGAGGATAAAAAAGCTTTTCAGCGTAAAGGAAATAAAAAGTTTATCTAGCTTTTCCAGACAAGTTATCTCAGTATATGATTCGCCAAATGCGTATCCGGTTTTTTATTGAAAATCCATTAACAACTTGAATGCACATTATAAAGAAGATTTGTATATAAGACACAGTAATAGCAAATTTTTGAGCGCGTGCGACTGAAAGCACAGGTATGGAAAATGGAGTTACGTCATTATGGAACAAAAGCTTGGAAAATTTACGTGCCCTCCAATCGGTTGCTGCAAACGTTGGTTTTCAGAAAAAAAAAAAGCAACCTCAGCAAATACCGGCCTTCCTGCCTTTTAACGGAGAATGTGTTTCGGACAAAGGTTGGAAATTTACTTCACACTGGGCTTTGTGAACTTTTTTCAATTGGAGTAATTTCAATGCACGTATTCATTGTTATATAACTTAAGTTTTCGAATTGAAATAAATTGAATTTTTTAAGTGAAAATTGTGATTGATTTGTATTAAAACATGAAAAATTATTTTCTAAATTAAAAAAAGATCTTATAAACTACTCTATTTTTATATAATAATACCAAAGTTCTAATTATTTTAACCCGGTTGGTGCAACTAATTAGTACAGTTCAAGTACACCTTTAAAAAGATGGATTATTAAAAAAAAATCAATACACTCAGAATAAAAGTACACTTCACTAATGAGAACCTTAAATTGCATAGAGACATTTTCTACAAAAAATAGGTTGATTCATATTTAGCAGATAACATGCTTTTTTTAAAAGAAGTACTTCTTTATTTTTTTTAAGATTTACAGTTTCCGAAACGATCTAAAATTCAAAACTGTGTCGCAGGGCTTTACGTACTATAGGGCACTGTTTAAAATCTCACACATTATTGATACCATGTACAGATATAATAGAGATCATTTTGCAAATGCAGTTCACGTGCGTCTGAACGAGAATAGTGTATACGAAACTTTGTTCCTAAACCTTCTTTTAGCTGTAGATTGACCCACTTCCCATTAAATTCCTGGCAACGAAATCGGCGCGTCGCTCCCCTGTTTAAAGTACACGTATCGTTGAACATACGCGAATCCGTACGAGGCAATCGTACCTCGGATTAAAGCGTATACGTTGACATTGGGGATATAGACGCCTATAAATATTGCACCTAACGTGCCTTGCATAATCGCCTCGAATGCATCGGGTCCCTTTGGACTTCTCAATATGAATACCTAATTTTCTCATTCTGAATATAAGCGCCAAAGATCTAGATTTAAGAATTTTCCTTTCTGTTTTCTAAACAAACTTAAAGAGTAACCAAAACCAGACCTTTTTTCTGTGTATAAAAGTAATTGAAATTCGCAAAATTGAAATTCCAGTTGTGTTATTGGTTTTCCAATAGCGTGAACTGAGTAAATAAATTAGTTAATGTAGAAATGTGTTATTAATAGAGGAAACTTTTTTTATGAAAACGGAAGAGAGAACTCTACTAATAGAATTCAGTATGAGTAGTAAAAATATTTTCGTTGCCCCTAAAACTTGATAGACACTTTATGTTTAAAATGTTATGGATGTTGAAATTTGTAAACGACTCTAATTTTCCTCTGATAAAAATTTCAATCTAACTTTACCTTAAACTCATCAAAACAAAAAATTAAATATCCATTTAGGAAAGCGCTTTAAGTAATAAAACACACTTCCAGGTAAAAAATATTTTCATGCGTGTCTGATAATATTTTTGTATGTAAATTTAATCAAATCTTAATTTCCAAAATTGTATACGATATCACAGGGGTTCCTCAAAGGGAAAGCAAAATAAACAACTAAAAGATGAAACCTGGAATTTAATTACGGTGCGAATTAAATTAATTATAACTTTCCAGAAATTCTACTTTATGAATACGTTTTAGGGATTCGTTGTGCATGTTTATAATGATTCAAATTTCCCTACAGAGAACCTACACGAACATTAGAACTCGCGCAGAGAGGTTGTTGAATCGTAGTAATGTCGTATGAGTTCCCTCTTCTAGGCCAAACCCAGTTGTGCGTAATGTAGGTTGATGCACGTCAAGAAGCAATGCCAAGAAGAAATCAACGGAAAATAGAAGGGCAAAGGAGAATATGAGGAAATGTAAAAGAAAATAAATAAATGTCGAAGGCAGAATAAGAAGATGGGAAAATAGAATGAGTGGAGGGAAGAGTGAATATACAAGGGGGATATATTAATATCTTCATCTTGAAGGCAGGGGTCTAGACATGAGTCGACACTGACTTCACTCTCGTAACATGATTTCCATTAACAGCTCAAGTTCGCTTTGATATTATATACTCAAAGCATACAAAACAGTGTGTGAAGCATAATTATGTGTAAGCATACTTCCGATAATCTTTAATTCTGAAATGATATATGCGATGAAGTACTTCCAATTGTTTCACGAGCTATAATAATAATCATATATAATAATATATCACACTGCTTTGAAGCCTGGCTGAGATATCATCAATCTTGTCAAGTTTCAAGCCAAAGTTGAGCTACAGACTCTAGATTGCCGATTATTACTCTACCATTCCCTACACGCAACGCAAACACTTCAGTAAGCACACAGTCAAGTTATGTACAAAGTGATTTTTGGTCCTGCAGGTGTGCTACGTTTAGAGTCCTATCAATGCTCTCCCCACAATTAAAATCATATAACATACAGCATGCACACACTTCCACTCATTTCAGTTTCCCCCACTGAAAGACCCATTATTGTATACTATATTTCTATAAGCCCTTCCTAGTCTTAAATCAAAACCGGAAATCTAATTTTAAGATCTTTAAAAATAATCATTTGCAATAAAATCTACAGATTTAGACTTGAGAATTCACGTTCGAAGTAATTTGGACTTACATCTGTGTGAAATATGTTTTAAAAATAGTACAAGCACAGTTAAGAGGATCCACTATCATTATAAGTTCTCAAAGTCCAATTTCTAAAAGCAGGAGCTTCTACATTATCATAGGATTCACTTTGCAGGAAATTCAGAAGTTAAAACGACATTTATTTCAAACCCGAATGCGAACGATGAGATTAATTACTTTAATAGGACTTTAATTATGCATGAAGCTAATCAGCTTGATGTCGAGAGACTACAAGAGTTATTCATTAATGCATTATGATTGTTTGCAAAGTAGAGAACAATGTTATGCTATGATATATATATACAGGTAGATCTCGAAAAGTTAGTTCTCGGTTTGTTAGAACCAGATTGGTTGTCGAATATGGTCTGGAAGTTGCCACCAGGAAGTAGACTTCTACCGCAGGAAATAGCTGTACCGGCCTCGCTTTCAACTTCCGGCCCGTGAGCGTTCAAGCATTTTCCATCAAGAATTTTTATGATTTAACTTGGAGACTTTAAAGGAAAATGGAAAAGACGATGACTTCAGTAATATATATGGTATTCCAACCTTCCAACTTTATCGTAAATAAATAAATAAAATAATAATATATTTTGTGCAGCCGGCGGCGCCTAAAAAAATCCGAACTCATTACTCGGCACATTTTTAAGAACTCTGTTTGTGTTCCATTAAGAGACACTCTGACTGTTAAATATAGAAAAATCCATTTTTTATTGTTTATTCTCACAATACAATTCTCTTGCTCGTGAAGAATAACGTCGATATCATGTTTAGAAGTGGATGTTATTCATCGCGCAAAGTCAGTTAATATATACAATATACAATTCGAAAATAAATAAATAAAAAGAAGTGGATAATAAATAAATAAATGGATAAAATAATTGGTAAAAAGATGATATTTAAAAGCGTTATTTCTTTTTTGCATGAAAAAATTGGTTTTTCATCCATTCTGTGGAGGAAAAGTTAAGTCCCACTAACACTTCACAGAGCCTCGTATAATCGGCTGTTCGCATTCCAGAAATTTGTGCCCGTATACGCAGAGAATTTAAGGGGAAGCGAGGCATACCATACAAGGAACCGGAGAAATTCCATTGGATTCGCACCTTTAAAATACAATGAAATTCGATGCACTGGGTCTAAAGTGCATTCTTTACGTCGTTTAGTGCAGTCGTAAGTCGTCGGTTTAATGTCCGAGGATTTACAAACTAGTGAAGAAGTTTAACCTCACCCCCCTCATCCTTCGTACTTAGCGCCAAACTCTAATGTGGAATCTGTCCCCCGACGCCTTTTGCTCTAATAACTGCTAGCAACCCGCCATACCCTAAGTTCCTTAGCAAAAGGAGAGGCGCATGAAACCATAACTTGTTGAAATTACTCAACAATCGAGAAAGATGCAAACTATAAGTTACATACAATTTAAAAAAGAACACAATATTTTGACATTTCAAACGTCACTTAAGAATTGTAAGCGGTTCGCATATTTATTTCTTATTCATCGTTTTCATAAAAAACTTGAAAACTTGAAAAACCACGAATTTTCAATGAGCAACTTCGCCGAATTGTTTTTTACAAGAAAAAAAGATATACGTATTTTTTTATTTAAAAAAATCATTTTTAATACTCGCTCAAACAAGTTTTTTGTCTTATGGACTTTAACACGTAAAATGTGTACGTTATTTACTTTCTCGATTTTAGACTAGAAATTGTAATTGAATTTATTTAAGCTTTTATATACTCATTCTCTCACCAGTGGAGATCCATTTAATTTAATTTGTATATGCCGTAAAAAGTTAAAACGAAAATTTTAGGCGTATCAAAAATAGCACAAAATCGCAATATTTGGAGACTTTATTGAATCTTTCAAAAATATATTTGAGAATATTGATAAACTGATTTATAGAAATAACATTATAATAAATATTTAACTTACATATAAAAAAAAATAGGAAAAGTTGGGTAAAAATGAGAAATTTTGGTTTAAAAGGCGTTAAATTCACTATTCGAAATGAACCTTAAGGGGTAACATCTATGTAGGGAGCTGTTTTTGAAGGTCATTTATAAGATTTTTTTTTAAAGAGATATAATATTCCAATCAAAATCCAAGAAGAGAAGTTTATTACAAATATTATAGGGAATATAAATTAATTTTTTAGAAGTATTCAAAAACAAAATGGCGCCTTTAGCAGACCCAGAATACAGCAACTTTTTTTTCAAACGTCCCCTCGATTACTCCGTCAGTTTTTATCCAATCAATTTAAAATTTTGACATCATCTTTAAAACATTATTATCCAACGTCTCACCTACGATTTTTTCGATAAAATAAAAACTTTTTTTTTCTATAAAAGTTTTTCGACAATTTAAAAAAAAATTTGTTGCTTAAAAATGCACAATTTTGTGAAAAATTGATATTTTTGAAAAATCGTACTTGAGATGTTGGGTAATAATGTTTTAAAGATTCTGTCAAAATTTGTAATTGATTGGATAAAAACTGACGGAGTAATTGTGGAGACCTTTGAAAAAAAAGTTTCTGTACTCTGGGTCCGCTAAAGGCGCCATTTTGTTTTTGAATACTTCTAAAAAATTAATTTATGTTCCCTATAATATGTGTAATAAACTTGTCTTCTTGGATTTAGATTAGAATATTATATCTCTTTAAAAAAATACGTATATTTTTTTTCTTGTAAAGAACCATTTTATGAAGTCGCCCATTGAAAATTAGAAAATGTAAATTTATATCTAAAATTAAAAGAACACTTAGAACTAGTCTTGCCTAAAATCTCGGTACCAAATGTATCTCCAGGCCTGACAATAACTTCCTTTTCCATTTGAAATGAAATGGAAGGAGTAATGGACTGACCAGTGGAAAAGATAAGGTTTGAGAAGACAAGGTCTTGCAAGTAGAAAAATCGCGCTTCGGCCAGACCTCTTTAGATTTCTTCTTATTCCTTTTTATTTTTTTATATTTTTTCTACTCCTTTTTACTGTTGTACTTTACAAGTTTGTGTAAATCCTGTTCAAATTGAAAATAGCTATAATAGTAGTTGAAATTTTCAATTTGAAGAAGTAAATGAAATTTCAAGGAATCTCGAGCTCGGTAAGCAGAGATTTTTTTCCTCTTTTTTCAACACGAAATACAATTCCCGTAGGAATGGAACATCAAGAGGATCGAGTTCCACCAATTAGAGTCTGTACTAGCTTGCTTAACTGCTATTTATTTTTCCAGGCAGTCGCCACATATTCTCTTTAACCGCGAGAAAAACACTTCTGACTTTTGTTTTCTGTTAGCTACGAAACGTTGAAACAAATTATGAGAATCAAAGCAACTGCTAATAGCCCGAAACAACAACCGCTACTTAAGTAAAGTGTAAACATGAAAGTGCAAGAAGGCAAAAAATTATATTGAGTGGATCATAGAACACACAGAATAAAGCACTCGAAAAAATACATTTCAAAAAATGGATCTAGAAATGTCTAGATGCCTAATTGAGATAATTGTTAATTATCGATTAAACGGAAAATTCTTTTCGCAGAAAGTAAGTTAAAACTGCAAATGGTGTAAAAGACAGGAGTTATCTTTAGCTATTAAAGTTTTAAACACGATCTCTTTTATTTCTAAAATAAAGGTTCACTCGTCAGGAAATAACTTTTCCTCTGCAAACTGCATGTTCGTAGCTCTAAACCGTTATAGTAAGCACAATTTTTGTCTCGCTTACAGAAGCCCTGAGTTTATCTCCTTGATATGACAGTTTAAAATTTTCTAATGGGAAAAAATTGTTGGAAGATAAACGGCAATTTGTAAATGAGCTCTAAGATTTGTAAATGCTCCCAAGTTAATATAACTTCTACAGCTGTAAATACTTTCGTATATAAAAACTGCATTTACAAATTATTATTATTATAATCATAATAGTTGTGCAAAAAAAATATTCACCAATAAAATATACCAAAGGCCAAAAAAAACGAGAATAAAATCCTCATTATAGTCAACATGTTTTCAGCGCACTGCACACGATTATATTTAATCTCTCCAGAGATAAATGGTATGACTAATTTAAAAAGCTGAAATACTCTTATTCAAGAACCGTAAAAAAATTACTGACAATAAAGTTTATGGTAAAAACAACAAAGAATATACCATATATACTCACAATTGTTAAAATGCTTTTTGAATTTTTATTGTAACTCATGTGAGAGTCATCCGGATATTTTCTTCGCAATAATACATAAATAATCCAAATGTTAGGTTTGCTAATATAATTTGGGCATCTTAATTAAATTTATTATTATTAATAAATCAATTTTACGAGGATATAATAAAGCGATATTAAAAGTGTCAAATGGTGTGAAATTCTACATGAGCGATGGTCCAACAAAATTTTAAAGAAGCAGAAAGGTAAGCAAGAGACGGGCCATCAATCGTCTGGATTTTATCTGACCACGAAAAGCAAAGTCAAAATCCAGATATCTTGAAAAGGCCAAAAGACGTGGAAAGCGTCTTTTGATCCGAGAATGAACGGACCTTCTCGGTTCCTCTCTTTCAATATATTTGTAAAGAAGCCGCTGGCCATAGTCCTCTGTATGAGAACACGTCATAAATGCAATATTGCACTGGCACGGTCGGCATCTGCCGTTTATATTGATGCATCCCTTTGTCCTGTGTAATCTACTTTTCTCCATACACGTTGTGCATCCAAACACGCGTAATAACAATGTTTCCGCTCTAAATTGCTACATCAACTGAGGCAAATTTATCAATTACAAATTTCTAGAAACTTTAGTCTTTAACGAAATTTCGCGTCCACGTCGCTAAATAATAAAGGATCCTGATTATTTTAATAGAAATTCTTAAAACACGTCGTCTCGGAAATCGAAATACGGGATAAGCTTTATCCCTCGACGCGACGAAGAAACCAAAATGAGAGTGGATTTTCTCATAGTTTTTAATTATAGAAGACTACAGCACAGAATATGGTAGTTTGAAAATTAACTTTTAAGTATACAAGACTTGGATTTCTGAGATTTTAAAGCAAAAAATCATCTCAGAAAATGGAAGATGGTCGCCTTGGTAAGTGGATTCGCTGTCGCGTTGAAAAGCGAAATAGACTAAAAAAAGAAGAAACTCGTCACCCTGTTGCTTTCGGAAGGTAGTATTATTTCGTTATCCGACCTTTCTCAACCCCCTATACATCGGCCATCATTTTCTTCGATCAGAAGTATGGATCGACCTCGTCGAACTTTCTGACAACAAGTTAACAAGATTACAGTTTTATGTTGGCCAGATTTGAACGGAAGCTGTGTCTCGATGCAATTTTCCATCCAGGAATGGTTTAATTAAAGATCACAACTATGTATACAAATCACGCATGTATAACTTAGCCCAAGGAAAATTGTAATATCGTTTCTTGATTGAGGAGACGTCGAAAGTTTATCAACATTGAATGCGCTAAAATTCAATTTATATCCGTTCACTCGAGTCGGTTTGGATTTTTCATTAACTTTTCTCCAATCAGTGTCAATCCCATGAAACTATTGCTTTTTCAAGTTTAGATATTAACGGATATTAAAGTTTTGACAATTGAAATATTCTAACAGAAAGTCTTTAAGAAGTATCGATTATGTACTTTTAAAAAGTGAAATGCTACAATAATTTCTTCTCTATTAAATTACCATAAAATTATTAAGTTTCTGCAAGATAGAACTTAACGAAAAAAAAATTAAAAGCTTTCTTCATTTAACATAACTACCTTCACTTTGTAAATTATTAAAATTCTTTGAACTCAGGAATTCCTTATTGCTTTCAAAGTTTCAGAACCTTTCATTCGGATTAAAACTTTCAAATTTTCTGCACGATAACAAAGTTATCTTCATTCCTTTTAATTTCGAGATAGTAACTTTAAATCGAGCTTTAAATGATAAAATTTTTGAAAGTTATCAGACTTTCTAAACCATTAATTTTAAGATATCGAATATTTAAAATACCTACATATTTTCAACAATTTCGGCCCATTTCACCATAATTGTAAATTGCGTACAACTTTCTGCCTTTTAATGAGATGAAACTTTTTAAGAGCTATAAACTTTGAAGATATGAACTTGTTCTTATTTCTGAATTATAACATGCACTTCCTTAAAGTCCATAATCACGTTTATCATAAAATTTCCTTCTGGATGTCTAGTAAAATTGTCAAAGAGTTCTCTAATTATTTTGAAAAAAAGTTATACACATTATTATGATTATTTATTCATAATTTAATGAAATATAAAATACTCCTTATTTACAAACATCATTATAAATATTCCAATTTTTTACTGAAATGGTTATTTAAAGTTTTTATCTGTTTTCTCTTTCTCATACTTTGATCAAACGTAGCTACAAAGTCTTGAGATATTTTGCGAAGAACCTTTTATTTGCAAAAAAAATAGCAGTAACTTCAGCATGCAAAACTTGAAAGAGTATTTGAAGGTTTCTCTCATTTACGAGTAAGTTTCTCTCAAGAAAAAAAAGGGGAGGGGAATGGCAAACATAGATTAATAAAAATCATAAAAAGTAAAGCAGAAAAGTAAATAGTGTGTTCAGATATTAGTAAATCGACTTTTTAGGCTGGTTTAAACGAAAACTGAGGATCTATGGTATTCATGTTGAAGAGTGAACAAATGAGTACCAAGCTGCTAGCCGATAAATGCACTTACTCAACGCAGTAGAAAGGGATTCGTGAGCTTGCACAAGAGAGCCGGCGTGTGTTTAAATTGGTAGAAAATAGAAATATTATGCAAAGTGAAATAGTAGAGGAAAAGCATCTAGGCTACACGATAATATGTTTTATCACATATCACATTTTAGCAGAACCTTAAATTTGGTATAAAAGTGAATTGCTAAAAATACTTCAAAACTAGACATGAAAATTCCTCGGGAAATGTTGAATCACTTCTGTTTCAGATATTTACAAACATCTTCCGCGCAATTAAGTTCTTTCTATTCTTGAATGTGTAACCAATATATTTCTAGAGCCGTCATTATCATGGGTGTTTTCCTCTGGTTAAAATATTTCTTTCTATTGCTTCTTCATAGAGGCAACTTTGTAGTGGTAACAAAATCCAGTTTCTAAAAAGGCATAATTATTCCACTATAAATTAGTTTAATTTCTTACAAGGTTCTTAAATAATAAAGATTTAAAGCTGATATGTAAGAGGGAAGTAAAGATATTATCTGTCTGTAAATTAAGAGTGGTGAGGATGGAAGAAGAGGGGGCGAAGATTGTTTAATAGATATATTTACAATGTGAAAAAATATTATTTGCAATAAACAAATGTGCTATATTACAAAGTGCTCATTGAATGAACACAAAAGTTGATACAACTTCACAACTAGTTGTAAATATGTATTCTTGTTTCATGAAAGTTTGGAGGACCACTGTCGATGCCAAGAGTTAAGCAGTTTTTTTTATATATAAATATATGTATGTCTAGAATGATGAAGACTATACGAGACTCAACCAGTGGGTAGAAGTAATTACAGTCCCCAGAAAAGGAAAAGAAAACTGGAAAGAGGCGCCCTTAGAGAGAGTAGTAGTAGTAGTAGTTTGACAAAACTTTGTTCATTTCTGCCAAGAGTGCCAAGTAATTCGAGTTAATTTAACTTCCATCGCTCTTCCCTTTCTTCTTTAAGATAGAGAACAAAATAGTGACTACCGACGATAATCAAACATTTCAAACTGACAGCTAAGCATCTATTATATCCGACCAATTCACATACATATTATGGAATTTAAAATAATTTTACGGAATTTGAGCATATTGCAAGTTCTTATATACTTGACAAATTAAAAATGCTTAATCATTTTTTTAAAATCCTTTGAATGGAAATTGTTTAGAATTCTCTGAATCTTTTTATAAAAAGGAAAGCCATAACGAGAAAGTATTCACATGCGGATCATGCTACTTTATTGTAATTAATTAATTAAATAATTAATTAACTTATTTCCATTAACAGCTTTATAGGGAAAAGCTCTTCACTGATGAAATACATATATGGTAGATGTCCAAATGGAAATATATTCAAGGAACTAATCTCAAGTATTAAATTCCAGATGCAGAAAATGATTTTTTAAATGTCTCGAGATCTCTTAATTGATTTAATTTGAGATAATGTTACAAATTCCATGTTAGCTGATTAAAGCACATTGTGTCACTACACTAAATCAACAAAGGAATTATACATGCCTAACCCATTAATCCTAGTAATACAATAATCTATTGTTAGCCAGGAGTACAAATAATGGTCTTAGGTTCTAGTTCAATAAATGTCTCGAAATTTGATAATGAATATGCACTCCAATTCTGTCTTACACGGAAATATGCAATAAAACCATTGCCAAGTATTCAAGTGCTATGGTAGTCACTATGGATGTAATTTATACTTATTTTATGAGCACTTTGCTTCAATCATTGTGTTTTCTACAGCGGACAAACGCTGATATTAATCTACTGTAGTGCAATTATATTTTTCATTAAAAATATTTAAATTATTTCACTTCATCTGGAATCAATTTAGACTTTACTTTATAAAATAGTCGACGAAAACAGATTTCTTGAATTAATAGCATTTCTTTGTACAAGTTTTATGATATTTATGATTTTTATGATTTGAAATGAAATCCGAGTGAGATTTGTAATGAAAGGGAGGTAATCTCATCCTTGCGAAAAAGAAGAAGCATTTTTGTACGTTTGTTGAGAGATTCCATCGCGGAACTACATAAATATAGACAGGTGACCTCATTGTTCTCTTTTTCCTTTCTCGATTTATATTCCTGATTATTAAGTAATACTACATTTTAAAGTGTTTATTCCACTGAATTAATGAAAATTTCAAAATATATTTAAGGCCACGTGACCCATTGCCGTCATTTAATTATAATGAAGGCCATTAATTAAGGCAATTTTACATTATGCCTATAAAGTAAAAGTAATAAAAATGAATGTGAATGTGAATATGTTAAAATGTGCCATATAAATTTGATATTTCGGGAGTCAGTTGGGAAAAGTGAAGCAGCCGAAGCAGCGAATGGTGAAGTTTTCTCAAAATAGCACGAATTCGCGATGCCGTATAAAAAACGAAGAAGACAGCGAATTCTGGCACTACTCGGTGGGCAATGCGGGCCGAACTGCAAAACCCGGCCGGGTCCTAAATATAGAAGAACTACTCGCTTTACTCACCGAGTATGAGTAGCAGCAGAACTTGTTGCGGGAGCCGAGCCACCATTGTAGACTCCTCCTCTTGCACATTTATGAATTCAAATCGAGCACCTCCACCGTTCCTCGATTTCTCTATCACTATCACCAATACCCGGCGAAACAACATTCACCTCAAATTTCTTAAATTTTTTTCCTTACGGCTTCCAATTTCACTAATATATAATACTTTTCAGTAGAATCGTTTCGTCAAAGACCGCTGCGGCTCTTCCACTTCATCAGTACAGGACGATTCACCACCGGCCTTTGAAAAAAGATCCAACCGATTTATTCGACTCTCACTGCACAAACATCGCACTTCTACTCCTATTTCTCTTCACATTTACGCGCACCACTTCTCGCTTTTCTCACTCAAAGCTTTGGTTCACCGACTAGACTCCTTGTCACGAGCAACGCCCTCCGCACACGGGATACGAACATAAATCTTGAGCAATGTTCAAAGTCTCCTTTCTATCTTATCGATGTTTCACATAATAGAAACACAGGGTAAATCAAATTTTGTCTGCTGTAGAAATAATTCAAGAAGAAGAATTAATAGACTAAAAGAGCAATTAAAACAAGATTATTATATATCATCAGACAGAACATGTAATAGTTAGCAATGACGGATTTTTATCCTTAATCATCCTCACATCCGGAAAGATTCTCTGCAGACTTGGAAGTATAATAAGAGGAATATGTTTATAGTCCCTAATCTGGAGATGGTTCCAAATTTAAAAATCTTTCCAAATCTGAGGATGGATGCTGGTTAAGCATTATCAGATTTAGTATCCTCTTCAGATTTCAAACTATTTTCAAATTGAACTGTCTTCAGATTTTGGTTTGACAACTATGGATTAAATTTCTTAACAAATGAAAAAGATTTTTTTTTGGATTTCTTTAGTATATTTAAGAATATTTTTTCAGAAAAGTATAAAAATTGCTTTTAAAAAAATCTTTTCATCTTGTTTCAAAAAGAATAAAAGAAGGACAATCTTATAAAAGAAGGGATAAAGAGAGGCGTCTTTTCCTACCATCCAATATCCTCAGATCCTGTCGAGCTTGCGGCACAAAAGTGTTAAAAGGCCAGCTAAATTGAAAACCGATAAACCCTCCCTGGCTTAAGTTATCTAGGTTCGAAATTGGCCCCTCTTTTTTAAGGAAACCTAATGTCCAACGAACCAATTAGAGATCTTTAGGTCTTCACACTGTAGGTGTTATAAAATACTGAAAGAGTATAATTCTTCTACAATGAGTAATCCAGTTAACATCAAATTGAAACTACATTTCGACATAATAAAATGGATTTCAATAATCGCAAAATCTATAATCTTTAATCAATGAACTCTTTCGACTTCTGCTTTTTTATTTTCGAAAAAAATTCATTTCAACTTTAATAAAGGCACAGATACTCTCTGCTATTATATTTGCACTTTATAAGGAGCAAAAGTATCCGAAAGATATTAAAAATATAAATTAGAAGCAAATAAAAAAAAATACCCAAGAAGAGAAATCGAGTATGCTTGAAATCATTCAATATTAATATCCTATTTGATCTTCAATATCCGAGAACAAGAAGTAATTTTATATATTTTTATGGAGCGGAAGGAAATAAAAATACTTTTTCTTCAAATGGATTCACCTGACAGGTTGTTTTTCAATTTTGTTGCCAGCACAGCATTAATTAACTCTCACATACATGTGTTTCAATCAATTTTGTGGTTAATCAAAAAGTTACTAAAAACAAGCACAATTAGGAACCTAGAATTTTTTATTGAATACAAATTGGATCACTGAAATCATCTAAAAGTAATTATTTAATAAAAGCTTTAAATTTTGGTTTTCAGATTCATATGCTTAGAAGCATACGAACGATATTTTTTTGCTACTATAATTTTTTGTGGTAAAGACAAATCTTCTATTATAAAAAACGTGGCCATTCTTTGTACCTTAAAGCCCAAAAAAAAGTCTTCTCCCTTTTCCTCTTATCAATATGCGCAATCACGTGCGAACCATTTCGTGAAACAACCACCTTGCACTCGTTACTGACACCCTGTATTTCAGCTCATACTGCCATTATTGTCATCGAGTGGAGTTTTTGTAACGAACCCTTTTTTTAAATCTTATGCAAATATGACGTACTAAAAATTCGAAAGCTATTAAATAAAGTACCTATATATATATATGTGTGTCAATTTTATCATGAAATACTTTCTTTGTTATTGATATAACTGATGGATTACAATCCCTAACTTTAACGAAACACACGCTTCAAAAATATAACGTGTAAAGTTCAAAACTTACAAAATATCTATATATGTCAATTTTACCGTGAAATATTTTATTTACTATTGACATAGATGATGGATTACAATTTCTAACTTCCACGGGATATTTTTCTCTAGACTTATTTTTATATTATACATCCAAATCAGTCAAAATACAGAATAATATTTTTCTTCACTAAAATTTCGCATTACTTTTTTTCTGTGTCATATAAAAGACCCAAACTTATTGTTTCCAACAACGATACCAACTCCAATGGGAAATTAAGCAACCGGTTATTCATCAAGGTGAAGTAGAGAGACGAATGATACTCTTGGGATAGATGATTAATAAACTAAATTAAAAAAATTATGCGAAGTAGTAAAATTATAAAAAAAAAGAGTCTATCGACATGTAAAGGCCGGTCAAAACTACGGATCACGTGCCAGTACGAGGAAACGTGTAGCATGCCGCGAGCTCGTTTTTCCGCTGTCTGTCTGTCATAAATTTTCCCAAACGAAACAAAAACCATGGCCCTTTATCTCTCTCTTCATGATACGAGAGAGATGAATACCGAAGTGGAAATATTGAGTAGACTTAAATTGAAGGGATATTGAAATATCCTCTTTCGTATATATCAGCTAAACTCACTTCCAGTTTTCCCAATAATGGCAATATGGAATGTCACTCTCTATCAAAAATTATTATCTCTCTTTTATCAAATTATCTCAACGTTTGGAGTTTGATCTTCGCATTTCTTTCAAAACACGAAAACGTTACACTATGATTGTTATTTACTAACTGCTAATAAATATAAATTATATTTAAACTAACTTAAAAGATATAAAAGTCAAAGTATAGAAAATGATGAGTTTTAATTCCCTGAAAAATAATTTGATAAAAAACTATTTCGACGACACTTTTATAGGCTGAGAGCGTCGCTCACATCATTTTCCTCACTAAAATTAGCCTGTCCTATGTGTGCCAAATTAGATCTCCTCGATATCGGCAAATGGGGGATTAAAGCTCACAATCAGCGTAAAAATTAAAAAGTGAATTATTATTCCAATTCTAAAGAATTTATTATTTTTTTCATCTCCCTTTTTACCTTAGAGATAGCATTTTTCATGGTTCACACGTTAAGTCAGAAATTTGCAGCTGTGGCATTCCCAGAGAGGGGATTCCCTTTAAAAGGATTTTCTCATTGTCTGAAATGATTTAGAGCAAAAAGCATTTTAGAACATTTGACTCATAAAAATGTTAGGCTTCTTTTGACGTGACTCACTTTGAATACGCGAAAGTAAAATATTTAATCTTAAAGAAACCCAACATTTATATAAACTAACGAATTTACACTAAAAACCAAGTGAATATTTTAAATACTTAAATAGCGTGATTACTTCATCATTAACTGTCTAAGAATAATATAGTAAATAATTTAGTAAATAATTTCTACTAACGAGTTTTGGGGCAATGTGAAAATAATTTCAAATCCCTAGGAGATAATTAGAATCATCTGTAGGGTAAAGATACTGGACTTGGTCCAAAATAAAATAAATTTTGTGCCAAACCCATCGACTTTTCTACTGGGAATAAGTCACTAAGAATTCCCGAATGTCTCGTGACACTGGTGTTCAAAACATATGCGATCACCCTGCGAATTTTCTTATCAAAACTCATCTTCCGGCACACGCACGACTCGAGGCCTTTTGGCAACAGGCCTACATTTTTTCGAGTATTTTTATCACATTGGTGTATCGCCCTAAATCGTTCCGGACGTGAGAAGTCATTCTAGGAAATTTGGAACATAGGGTTTTCAATTTATTATCTGTTCACACTTGTTAATAAAGTCTATAACTTACAGCCGA
The DNA here is from genome assembly GCA_032275145.1 of Synergus laeviventris. Lineage (NCBI taxonomy): Eukaryota > Metazoa > Arthropoda > Insecta > Hymenoptera > Cynipidae > Synergus > Synergus laeviventris. Next base: position 1,003,387 of record JAUESI010000036.1, read on the forward strand.
TTTTAATTGCAGAATTTCGTTTAAATTAATTGTCTCAAAGCCATTTTTTTGTTAATAGTTGAGTCCAAATTTTAGTACACTTGAGGGTTTATATATGTAGTATGCTTATATTTATGTATATACTATGTAAAGAAATTAATGCATTTTTTTTATTCAGGTGTTTTGAAACACTTTCCAAGAACATTTGGAACACACGTGCTCACGTATTCAAAGACGAACATGTATCGAAGGATCAACGCCGGATGATGTGCCGCACGCGAAGTTCGACCCCCGACTGAGCTTCGTGATCGCTCGAGGTTGCGACAGTGCATGTTCGAACCAGAAAATCAACTCCTGGTCGCGCAACTTTATGGTTTATAGCTGAGCTTAAAGCATTCTGTGTATTTTTATGGTGGACATCATGACGGACAGAAATTTATTAACTTCTCGACATAAATGACATAACAATCATTATTTTACCCTGAAAGACATATATTTCATTGACCTTTAACACAACCGTCTTCGTCGGACAATGCTTACGTAGTAATGAATTATCCGAAACATTATGAAGTTAGTTAATTCATTATTTATTCATATGTCCCATAATTTAGGCATTTTCTTTAAAAAATATTAGTAATCAAGGAAAATATGATAAAATTCACATCAAACACATGTTCTCAAATTTCTTAACAAAAACCATTATACGCATATTTTAACTAATTACAAAAAAAAGTTGATGACAATATTGTCGCTAGGATAACTTCTTTTTCCAATTCCTCTTCGCAAAAAATTAGATTTTCTCTCATATTTTGAAAAGGTTCATAACCAGGATTCCATTATAAACAGACTTTGATCTTGTTGCACTTACTTTTTACCGAATAAGTTTTCAACCCTCGCGCAGTATTTTACATCTGAGCGGAGTCACATATGTTATGAATATATATATGGTATATATATATAACAACCAGAGCGTATTTAATTTGCGGTTTTAATTTTATACAAAAAAATAAATTAGGATATTACTTTCATTCAACTTGATGATAAGCTAGACGAAATAACCGGAGAGGAAATAAAATGTAAATAAAAATTGTAATCTGTGTCTGGAAATTCGTAATCTGCCTGTAAAGGCACTTTTGACTTACTAAAGTCGATAATTGAACATAGATGGTTAAATAAAATTTTTTTACAATCAGCCAGAAACTTGACAGTTCGTGGTTGGTTTGTTGATTCCTGTTTCAGGCAGCACAACCTCTCCAGAGAATTTCCCAATTACTCCCGGTAGCATTAGTTGTCTTAGGCTTTGACGTAGACGAATTAAAAATAGACATCAACTGGAAAAGCAATTTACAGTTGACGACTTTTTGCAATCTTACGAGTCTGTCTTTTCCTAAGTATATTTTTAATTTGCACACAAGATAAAAGCATACAAACTTTAAAGAAAGTAGAATTAAAAATTTATCCTTTTAATTTCACCTCAAAAATTACGTTTAAGAGTAGTATCAAAAAAGGATGTATATATAATATATATAAACTTAGGTCCTAACAAATTTTTCTTGTTATTTTTAATTGTTTTTCTGTAACTGATTAGATCAAATTTATATTGTCTGAAATGAATATTTGTTTATTCTTCCATTTAATTGTGATAAAAAAATTTTATGATCAAATTGGCAAATAGCCAAACTAGCCTAAATTTTGAATTTCTTTATCTAATTATTATATAAAAATTTTAATTGTTACGTTTTACCAAATATTATTAAAGATTTATTAAATTAAGAAATATCTGAAGTCGTTCTGGAAATTGAAGGAAATTATAATTTGAAAAAACGTCAAATTTAAATATTTTGCAATAATAATTATTTGCAACAATGGTTATTTTTATATTATTACTTATTTATGTAATTAAATGTCATTCCTACATTAATACGAAGCACTTTTGTCAAAAAGGAAAATTTGTTTACGAGAATAAGACTATTTACCAATTTATTGATAAAATTAGTTTATAACAAATAAAATAAAGAATATAACTTTGATAGAAAATTTATTAATAAACAAATATATAAGAAAATTTAATACTCTTTTATTAAACAAAAAATGTAATGGAACCAAAATTGAAGGCTCTGGACATTTTTTAACGAAAAATTCAAGAAAGGAACTTTTTTTCAAAATTTTTAAGAAATACGTTATCAAGAAAATTTGAAAACAATATTTTTAAAAAAATATCAAGATATTGTCTTGATTTTTCTTAAGTCTCGACAAGAATCTTGAACTATATCACTATAGATAAAATCCTCAGCAAAACTTTTCCCTCACTTAAAAAAAATATTTTCTTTAAAGAAGAAATGCTGACGTATCTATATACCATAAGCGTATATGAAAACTCGAGTTTGGTTCTAAAAGTATAATTTTTACTTGCCCTGTGGCCTTACAGAAAGTAGAAGGTGATTAAAGTTTCAGTAAAAACTTCTCTCTCTCTTCCATAGTAGGTGTAAGTAATTCAGAAGTCTTTGACTTTAAATACCTAAAATAACGTACACTAAAGCTTCAACCACACTCTGAAGCAAAAATAGGAAGTGAAAGCTGAAGATCAATTTGAATAATCTATGTCAAATATGTATTAATTATAATTTTTCATTCATTTCTAAATAAAATCCTTGTTAAGAAATAAAGAACCATTTCCAAAAATAACTTTTTTCAGATTAGGAACCTCATTTGAGCAGAGTTACATTTGCGGTCCCCTTTTACTAAAGCGTGGAGATTTTAACTCCTTTGATATCCCATGCAGTGAAGCCACTCTTATTTCTTATTTCCTTGCCTTTCTATAGTGAACCCTTTACATTGCAAGAGATCTTAAAAAGCCCGCTTTTCATTGAAATTCACTAATTATCCCCTTCAGTGATCCTTCTTCTGATGCTTTTGTTTGAAAGTCACCAACTCCCATTGCAGATTTTACCAATCAGAGCTTTAAAGGAAAGCGATGAATATCTACACATTGATTACATTATTAAATAAGAGAGATAATTAAAGTAGCTAATTACGCAAGTTGATCATTAGAGACAGGAATTTATCTTGAAAATTTTGAAATATGGGACTTTCGCACAATAGTTTCATTCCACGTAAATAATGAGTAAATTCATAAGTTTTCAGTGAGTTTTTCATACCAATGCCAGAAAAAATAACGCAAGCGAACAACATTTACAAATAGAGTAATAAAAAATGTTTAGGTTTCTGTGGAAAGAAAATCAAAGGTACAAACTTGTTTCTTCGAAGCAACAGCCACAATCCTTTTAGGAAATGATTCTGCTAACAATTGGTCCATAGTCCATACAAATGGCCAGTAGACTTGTCTCTTCTCATAGAAAACACTTCACAATAAAATAAAAAACACCGCACAATTGAGAAAGTACTTCTCCAATTTCCATTAATTTGGAGTAATCTACTCAAACACGAATTTGGTACAAGCATAGATTTTGGAAAACTTTTATCGAAACCACATTTTACAGTAAACTCCCAGAAAGAAATAAGAGCACTGTTTATTTTAATATTATTACAGAAGATATGCATGTATATAAAATTAATCGCGAGTGTGGCGTGCACAATTTCTGAGTCTTACGATGTAGACTCTACACGAGTCGAGAGCGAACTGAGTTCCTCGGTTCTCCCACTGCTCCTCATCACGCTTTCTCCTTTCCCCCTCGCCACTTGACTCCCGCCAATTGGCTTATGAGGCCCGATGACAGAGCGGAGTAACGAATTCAAGTACGAATTCTGCGAAACGTAATTCTCGAAAAATCTACAAACGCTAGAGGAAAATAATTCCAAGAATACTTCTAATTATAATACACATTTTCTTATTTCTCTTTCTTTTATTTATTTCTAAAGGCCAACATTTGTAATAATAAATGGTTTTCACTAATGCTAGGTCATTTATCACGGTCTGCAAGAATCGGAGGTAAATGGCCTGCTATTTTTAGTAAAATTATTTATTATTGCAAGTGTATATGCCGAAACTAAATTTGCTTTTATGGTATGTAATTATCACATATCCTTAAAATATTTCAAGTATTTTAAATCATTTTAAGGGCATGTGGTAAGTAAAATATATTTATTGATAAAATTAGACCATTGGTAGAAGATTAGTACAATCTTATACCAGTCTTATTTACTAAAATAAGATTAAATAAAACGAAGTGTACTTCCAGCGTCAAAAATAAAATCAAGGACAATTCTCGGATTTTTTGGTTAATTCCCGAACAATTCCCAGCTTGCCCTTTAAATTACAGCACAGCGGATGCCCGATATATGCAATGTTTTGCAAAAAAATATAATAGATTATAGTATATGGAATAGCGAAAAATGAACATAAAAATATAGAAAAAATAACTATAAATTAAAATGAAAAATGTGGAATTAGCGAATTTTATATCAGAATTTAAAAAATTTTAATTGTGGGAATAAATCCAGATAATCTAAATTTGCTGATATAATAAATAATTCATAAATTTTATTGCACTGAAAAAAATCTTGAGTTAGTGAAACATTGATGAAATTCATAAATCGCGCCAAATAGACATCTGTCGGCTATTCACAGAACTTCATAAGGTTAAAAGTACCTAACTTTACCTTATGACATTTGACGTTTGAAGTGGTTTGAAGCGTTTCAAGGGTTTCTGCCTGTAAACCCGAAAACGTTTGCCGGCAATTTAAAGTTAGTTTGGGGTCACAAAGCAATACAAATATTTAGCAGTCAGGATGGCGGCTTTTGAAGGTGTGTATTTCATGTTAGAATGATTTTTAATATGTCTAACATTCTTTTCACTCCATTCTAATCAAAGTTCACGTTCACTTTTCATTTTTAATTAGGTTAGGTCGAACTGTCAAACAATTCTTTGTAGAATTTTAATCATTGAAATGGTTCCAATCAAATAAAAATCCCTTATAAAGCTTATTTTTAATTATAGTTCATCAAATTAAAGGATGTAAAATCAACAAAATGTGTAATATGAAGTAAACAATGAATGTAAATCAGACAACAAATGCTACATTGTCATAATGCTAGTTGTTAAAAAATGCTCGTTACACTTTTCAAAATCATTGAATAGCTTTGTAGAATAATATAAGCCATAAAAATTTCATTTTGGAAATTTAGAAATGCCCATATTAATTCTAATTTTATTTTCTCTATGAATATCTTTTTTCAGAAATGGGTGTCCTGCCTGAATTAGGCAAATCCGTCGAGGAAATGGATTGGATGTAAGTTTCATTCTAAGTAAATAGTCTTTACTTTAGAATCTTTTTGCATATTTGAACACTTCTTCAAAACTTTCAATTATAATTAGAAGCGTGAAAAATTCGACAGTTTCGGAAAGTGCAGAAAGTCTTAAGGTTTAAATTATGTTTACACAGGCTTCCAACTGATGTGCAGGCAGAGGCGATTCCCTTAATTTTGGGTGGCGGTGATGTCTTAATGGCAGCCGAAACCGGAAGTGGGAAAACGGGTGCCTTTTGCCTTCCAATTATTCAAATCGTATGGGAAACTCTTAAAGATCTGGAAGCTGGAAAAGGATCTAAATCTTCCGGAGAAGCTCAAATATGTAAGTTTTGAATTTCAAACTTTTATATCAGTCGTTGCCTAAAGACCGAATTTTTTATATTCAGCTAATTTTCAAAAGTTAATATTAATCATTAACAATATATAAACCGTTAATATTTTACGTTATATTTATTTTAATGTTTAGCTCCCCATTGGCTTCTTAGTATGTTTGATCGAAGTGCAGCAATGGCTATAACACCCGATGGATTACGATGCCAAAGTCGTGAACCTCGCGAATGGCATGGCTGTCGGACTAATAAAGGTGTTCAAGGCAATGGAAAATATTTCTTTGAAGCCACTGTCACGGACGAGGGACTTTGTCGAGTGGGATGGTCTACTGCTGAGGTCTTTATAATTATAAAAACTCTCAATTCATTTCTATTTTTTATATGAATGATTGCTTTACATGAAAGACTTAGTATTGATTTAAATAAATACTTCTCCAGGCAGCTTTGGATTTGGGAACAGATAGATTCGGTTTCGGCTTTGGTGGAACTGGAAAAAAGTCGAACGCAAAGCAATTCGATAACTACGGGGAAGCATTTGGAATGCATGACGTAATAGGCTGTATTTTAGATTTACAGAAGGGCGAAATTCGGTTCATGAAAAACGGTATTGACCTAGGAACAGCATTTTCACTAAATTCACAGCAAAAATCGATGACTTATTATCCAGCAGTCGTCCTGAAGAATGCCGAAATGTCTTTTAACTTTGGAGCCACGCCTTTTAAATATCCACCGCCAGATAATATTATTGCCATATGCTCAACTCCAAAAGAATGCGTTAGAAACAATCGAAGCAGCTGTCAAAGCAACCAAGGAGATACTTCCAAACCTGTTAATAATGCTCCACAAGCTATTGTCATCGAACCCTCTCGTGAATTGGCTGAGCAGACATATAATCAGATTCAAAAAGTAAATTTTAATATTTTCATACTTATTGTAACTTTTCAGTATTATTAATTGTATTTAATTACAGTTTAAAGGCCACATTAAAGACCCCAGTATTCGAGAATTGTTGGTGATTGGAGGTGTGAATGTTAAAGAGCAAATTGCTGTTTTGAATGCAGGTGTAGATATTGTAGTTGGCACTCCGGGTCGGTTGGAAGACTTAATTCAAGGAGGATATTTATCACTCACTCACTGCAGGTAAATTTTTTCTTATATAAATCTAAAAATTGAAACAACTGTCATTATATTAATAAAGTATCAAGGTATTGTTATTATTGCATAAATAATTTTTATTTGGAAAAAGGTTTTTCGTCCTGGACGAAGCTGATGGTCTCTTAAAGCAAGGCTATAAGGATTTGATAGATAGGCTACATAAACAAATACCAAAAGTTACGAGTGATGGCAAACGATTGCAAATGATTGTCTGCTCTGCTACTTTACACGATTTCGAAGTGAAGAAGATGGCGGTAACTAATAAAATCAATGTTGAAATTAGGGATACATTCACATGTCATTAAAACTTGACAGTACATGGTTAAGAAATTGCATCTGATTTCAGGAGCGTTTGATGCATTTCCCAACATGGGTCGATTTAAAAGGTGAAGACTCAGTTCCTGAAACGGTTCACCATGTTGTCGTCATGGTTGACCCTCAAAAGGACAAGTCTTGGGAAAATGCAAGACAGCATATTCCAACTGATAGCGTTCATGCTTTCGATAATGTGAGACCTGGAAGTAATACGATTGGTAAGTTACATATTATAATTTAGAATTTTCACAAATTTAAATTTAATATAAATAGAATGCTTAATGTTTTTTCTTTTCTTATTGTATATGTTTACTTTTGTAGAAACACTTTCGGAAGCTGTGAAGAGGCTAAAAGGTGACTACTGTGTTCGAGCAATCCGAGAACATAAAATGGACAGAGCCTTAATCTTTTGTCGTACGAAGAATGACTGTGATAACATGGAGCGATACCTAAAATCAATGGGTGGTAGAGAATTTTCTTGTGTTTGCTTACATGGAGACAGAAAACCCCAGGAGAGAAAAGCTAATTTAGAAAAATTCAAGAGACAGGAAGTGAACTTTTTAATATGTACAGACGTAGCTGCGAGAGGTTTAGATATTTCTGGCTTACCTTTTAGTAAGTAAACATTTATAATGTCTCTTCCTTTTAAAACTTCCAATATATTGAGATATATTCAAAGAATTTTCCGCTCAATAAAAAAAATGGTAACTGTTTCAGTGATCAATGTTACACTTCCCGATGAAAAATCCAATTATGTACATCGAATTGGGAGAGTAGGCAGAGCTGAAAGAATGGGTTTAGCTATTTCTCTTGTCAGTTCTGTACCCGAAAAAGTTTGGTATCATGGAGAATGGTGTTCTTCTCGTGGCAGAAACTGCCAAAATACAAACTTGACTGATCAAGGTGGTTGCTGCATTTGGTATCAAGAACCCAGAGTAAGTTACATTAATTTAAATTTTCAAGTTTCGATTATGAATAAATTATGATAGTCATAATAATATTGCATCAAAGTTGAAATTAAGAGTATTAAATCCCTCTGGAAAAAAAAATTAGCAAAATTGATTCCAAAATAAATATAATATTATTTTCAGTACTTAGCCGAAATCGAAGATCACTTGAACATAACGATTCAACAAGTGGGTCCCGATATAAAAGTGCCAATGAACGATTTCGACGGAAAAGTTACTTACGGTGAGAAAAGGGCAAATCTCGGATCCAACTACGCAAATCACGTGCAACAAATGGCACCGGCTGTAGCCGAATTGGCTTCCTTAGAATCTCAAGCACAACTTTCGTACTTAAAATGGCATCTTGCTGTTGCATAATAATCATCATATTATAACCGATTCCTTTTTTAAGAACTATATGTTTTTTCAAGATTTTTTGAACAATATATGGTAATTGTATCGTAATACTAAAATAAAAGGATTTGATGATGAAATATTTCTTGATCACACCTTCCGATTAACAAAGATAAACTAGATAGTATTAACAATATAAGACTTATAATGCATAGGCTGGCATAGGAATCTAATGGATTAAGCAAATCGGAATGGTAAGAATAATTCAGGAACCATAGAAGCGATTTCGATTTATATAAGACATACAATAATTATTTATTGTATCGTTATAATTTCATAATCGTTACTAGTTTAGTTACACAAACATATGATACAGTGGCTTCGCAGCATTTGCTTTTTGTAATTCTCGTAATCGTAATAATGTATTTATATGTACGCGCTCGCGTATGTAGGTATGTCTGTGTCTCAGTGTGTTTTTGTTTCTCTTATATAATATATATATAATATATATATATTATATAATATATATTAGAGAGATACGCTTAGAATTTATTAAATGACTTCTTTTTTTAATTACACACATTAATTTATACACATAACTCTTAATATACTCTGAAAAGCAATGATAAACAACTAACTTACAAGGTGTTTACAAATCATACCTCCACTGTTTTTACTCGAATACAGTAATTTTAATTATTGTGTCTGTGTCTCATTCTCCTCGAATATATTCATGGGAGTCCTGCGTTCTTGTAGGAATAGTTTTTCTTTTTTTTTATGTCAGTGTCATGTGTCTTACGTCTAAGTGTTTATTTCTTTGCGCAATTGATACGACCATTAAATAAATCTTTTACGCACTAGTTCAATTAATCCTTTAACCGTTAGCTTAGATTCATGTAAACATTTTATAATATTCAGACAGTCATCACAGAATGAGAATGAAATATATTTTTTTTTTATCTTCCTTTTTAATTCTACAAACACGGTCATTTACGCATTCTCATCCATTCTCACACCCATGCAAAGAATACCATCCAGCTTAGTCGCTCGCAATTGATTCAATGAATTTATACACGTATAATATATATTTATTTATTTATATATTCTTTATTTATTTATATAATAATTCTTTTCCTCCTTTTATATTTATACGCATAGGATCTGCCCCATAATTTACGCCAATGGCACCAATAAAAAAATTACCCACACATTTAATCTTCAAATTTGTCGAGTGCATTAAATTCATGGATGTTAGTCTCAACCTCTACAGTTACTTTAATTTCGTATCAAAATCGCAAAAACGAATTTACAATTACAACCGTAATTGAATCAATTTGAACTTTTACCCAACATTTATAATTTACAAAGTATAATTCTTTGATATTTTTAATACTTTCGTATCATTTCTTAAAAATGCTTAAAGCTATTGCAACTTTCAATATCAAAATTACTTTCTGATCAATTATTTTCTTGTTGATTTTTCAGAGAGGTTGCGACAATTGTAAAATACTTTACAATAACCGTCAAAAACGGCCTACCGGAAATCATGGAGCAGATTCAGATCGATTTGATTCCTAACAAGTTTCGCGGTTTCCACTCTTATCCATTCCGCGTCTACTTGCTTGATAAATTTCGTTCCTACAGCGCTTATCAGTATATTATTTCTATTACTAATTACCACTTAAGGGTTCAGTATTAGTTTGACTTTAGTTGATTTCCCATATTAAAATTTCCTACGAATATTACACAGAGTCAATATTAAATAAAGTAATTAATAAATTTAGTAAATAAACTCATAATTTATTTTGATTGTATCTTATATCCGAAGATTTATTATTTATAACTTGAAAGTTGTCAAATAAAAAAATTCTTCAGTTTCTGCATTTTTAAATTTCAAATAAAATTTCCAATTAGTGTATTTAAATCCACTTAAAGACCAAAGTGTTTAACGACTCTGAATAAATTTCACAAGATATTTAAGAAAGGTGAATTTTCTATTAGCAAGGAGACACGCAACAATGAATTAAGGGGATGTTAAAAGTTCGAAGAGGGAAGCGACGTATTATATAACCGCTGGTAACTTTTACTTTTGGTTTCTTTCCGGTCTCTTTCTATTTTTTTTCTCTTTTACTTTTCTTCTAGAGTGCTTCATGGCACGGCAGTAAAACAGACTGCCATGGCTAGTCTCGTACAAAAATCACGTTATTTTCGTAAATTGTCTTCGTCATCGTGATCCTTATTAATATTTTTTTTTAATTACGTGTATACACAGTAACTAACTTTTTCACTTCTCGCTACGAACAGACATGTTTAAATTCACAAACGAGAAAGTTTTCTTTTTCCTCACGCTCCTAGCACTGGGAAAAACCATAGCGATGGTCTCAAAAGTCTCTGAACTGAGTTATATGTAATAATTACGTATTAACACCAGAAACTTTTCAAAATCAATTTCAAAAATCGTTGTGCCAAAAGTTATCTTTAAGGCTATCTCTAAAAAAACTGAGGACTGAAAGGAGTTCAAATTCGAATAATATTTGCAAAGGTTTAAGGTCGTTTCAGTGTTCAGAATTTTCGCAGACCAGAGCGACGATAATAAATAAATAGTAACGACGACAGTAAGATAAAGATATGACAAAGATTGCAATACACCTTGGATAATAGTAAAATGTAACAATAGCAAAAATAAGATAACACGATAGAAAAAAATATGCAAATGAAATCTCTCGTTAAAATTAAATTTATCTTGTACAGATCCGCGACTTTAGATCCTAAATATGTCTCGAATTATGCGTGATTTTTTTTTCAGTTTCGCTCTATTCGCAGGTTTATTTTGAATCTTGTGGCGTACTGAAATCTCCTCTCAAACCGTTTAAAATAGAACGCAGAGTCCAACGACATCGCTCGTGCACGTACAGCCGCTTTTTTGAATAACACAAAAGAAAGAACTAGAAGAGAAAATGTTATCCAATGTAAAATATATGTATTAACAACGACTGATAATAAATAATGTTCATCGCCTAAGGACTAATTACCTATACTTATTATTTTGTTCTTAAAGTTTTACACTCTCAGCCTTCGAATATCAAAGGTTTGGCGCTAGAATTTCCTGAACCCTGCAATGTTAAGCATCTAACATTAGAATTAGAATCGATATACGACCATTAAAAACTCTCCTTACGATTATCTAAAACAGCGCTTACGATAAGTGTGCATTGGACGCACTGCACTGCGAAAAAACTTGTGCGATCGGCGTTGTAAATGTAATTGTCGAGTCCTCCTTCCCTTCCGAAAGAGATTTCTGATTTCTAAAACTCTTTGCTTTTGGCTCGGCGAGCACTTTGTGGCTTTTGGTGCTACATACATCCTGTTGAAAAATAATCCACGGATATGAATCTAATTCAATATAAAAAGGTCTTTTACGTATTATAATTTAATAATCTTCAAGCATATTAAACAATATTTAAAGAATTGCAATCTAAAACTTGTATTTAAATGAATTCTTCTGCGTTTCTAGTTTATTTTCCAACAGGGTTGACACTTGGTTTCGATTTCAGTATGGGAATGCAGACTTAATTGATTTGAATAATTTAAATGTATACATTTGTCTAGAATAAAAAAAAACTATTGTTTTTCATTTTCGGACATGTTTTTCGAAATTATTTTTAAAATACTCTGACACAATCATTCAGAGTTTCTAGAGAAAGTAGCAAGAAATATTCCAGGAGTATTTCTTTTTTTGTTCTCTTTTCAACTTTATAAACACTGTTACTGGAAATCATATTTGAGGTATTTAAAATGTAAACGAGATTCAATTTAAATTTAAAATTGAAAGCGTAGATAAGTTTAAAATAACGCTAAACAGCACCTGAATTTAAACAAATGTTAAAGACCTTAAAGTAGTGAAATAAAATTGCATTCGACATGCTAAGCTTTAAAATTAGAAACGATGAATCTTTTGAAACTGAATAGCAAATATATTTCAACAATTCCTAATTAAGAAGTTTTCTAACTGAAAATTAGTTAACTAATACTTTTTTACAATTAGAAACTCCAATACATAATTATTTTATTAATAAAAATTCAAAACCCTCGAGGCAACATCAAATAAATAAAGAAATCATGAATAAAAAGAATTAGTAAACGAAAAACTTATCACAAAATTCCATCTGTTTTATACAATTCTGTGAATATTACAAAAAAAATAACACAATTAAAAATTGAAAACACTTTAATAAGCTCTAAACTTTCTTAATTACTGTTCTCTGGGTTATTATCCTAAAAAGTGACTTTAATGAATACCTTCGTGCTTTTCTCAGGGAAGAATTGGAAGTAGTCCCTTAATAAAGAAAGAGTGGAACTCGAAAGAACTCGAAGCGAGTAACGCGCGTACAATATTATTAACAATAATTATTAATTAATATTTCGACGTGTTCAACTGAACAAGCTCTATCTCAAAAGATGCATTCTGTAACGTTCTATCTGAAATAGTGAAACCAAGAAGTTTTAAAACCCCATATAAGATGTATTGGGAATACTAGAGCTCTTGCCAAAATAGAACTTTTTAGTATGCATCTCCGAGGAAGAACTTTTTTATTTGGACTCGTTGATTTATAGACTTGATAAAAGCTAATGTATGTGACTGATGACTTGTTCTGCTTTGTGCAAGGCGAACATTATAATGCTTCACGGAAGTCAAAAATGAATCTTTCTTTGAAAATTCCTCCCGCAAACGGATTTGTCTCTCCGGGTCTCTCTCGTTGACACTCTCATACCGTAATAGTAAAAATAACAGTTCGTAAGACTTTAAGTGATGTTTTACAAACTACACCTGTTATATATTAGTACGATAGGTATACATAGACTACACATGCGCACATTGTCTAACGACAGAATATCATTTATATGAATGTATGTACGATGTGCACGTGTTTCCTTTTATGCATGTAATATGTATGTATATTTATATATAAATGACGCGGATAAATCAAGTTTTTCTTTCGGAGCGTGACGATGCCTTATTAATTTGTATCCTTACATTAATCTTTAGCTTTTACTCTCGGTTTTAATTTGACGTTTCACTCTCATTTGCGTATATAAATGTAAATATTACATAGTTCAGTAAGTCGTACTGTCCGAGCATCGAGTGCGTGTTTTTTGAGTGTCCACGTGTGTACCTAAAAAAAGAAGAGGGGAGAAAAAGAGTTAAAACGTTAAACTTTAAACTTTCGAATTGCAGCGTGCGTGTACGAAAGCTGATTTATTTTTCTCTGTCCTTCGCGATCCTACACGCACGCAAAATGTACACACGTGAATCATTCTTCCCTCAGCAAAATCAAATGTATAATTGATAAAAAGGACATACACACGAGGAAAGTGTCGGGACTCGCCATATACAGGGTGGCCAATAAGCGACTTTGTGCAATTTTCATCTTCACACGTAAATTCCTTTCTTCGAGATTTCAACCCATACTTCCGATCAAACAGAACTCTTTAATTAAAAATACAAGAATAAATTAAAACAGATAGGGCGGCCAGTCAATCTTGAAAAAATTACATGTTAGTATTTGCAGTTTTCTCAGAAACAAACAAAAAATAAATAAAAACGAGTTTAGAGCAAAATGTGAATCATAACAACTATTTACTGAAATTGATTATGAGTAAAACCGATTGCACAACCTTAGAAATTGCACAATTACAGCAGATAGTTTTTTAATATCGAGAAAATACAATTTGCCCTAGAAGATCATACTTGTTTTCTTTTATCTACTTCTGACATTCATTTTCATATTTCTTTGACTTTTTTTTTAGTAGAATGACAATCGTAATTTAATTTAAGTAGTATTATTTAATTTGTCGCCACAGCTAATTAAATCAAATATCAACCATTCAGTTTTTCTCTTCTCAAATTAATAATT
>JAUESI010000036.1:1017749-1032273 GCA_032275145.1 Synergus laeviventris
AATTCCCGGATCAGTAGCCAACCTATCAAATTAATAAATAATTCAAGGAGAATCGATGGCTGAAATCTTGAGGAATTAGAACGTAAAAAAGTCCGAATCAATGGACGGTCACCCTGTACATATTCGGTACATAGTTATACAATTAAAACGCTCGTCGAAATACTGTAAAATCTCACAAAATACTCTTCTCGTAAAAAGGTGCGACTGAATTTTCCTATGGATCGGGTCATACGATTAAAATTCGAGATTCGTCAAAGTTGTAAAGCAAGGTACGCAGTTGAGAAAGATACTTGCAGATCATATGTAAAGAAAGAGATTCCGAACTCTTAAAGAAGGGTTTTCTTTGTTTTGTTTTGATTTCTAAAGGTTAGATATCGCTATCGACAAGGATAGTTAATAGTGTAATTTCTAAGTGGGTGGAAACAAGAGTATGCTGAACACAGGATCGCTCATGAAAAAGACCATCACAGCTTATAAAACTCTTTGTACCATTCTTCGTGAAGAATAGAAGATTCACTATTTCTGGCACAATTACATCGTTATTTCTATATGCTTAATTCGAGTAGTGATTATTGATTAACAGAACTATGAAGACGACTATCGGTTTATACAGTAAAAAAAAGTACTAAAGAATCGGTTGACGTTTTACGATATCCAGCATACTCTTAGCATATCAATCGAAGAGAGGATTTGGACATCGTGGACTCTGCTATTCGCTTCGGAGCCACTAAATCTCTTAAACTCAACAACCAGTCTCAAATCTCGACTTCGCGATGCATACCTTTAGCGTACACTTCTCCTTCATTTTTGTTGATCAAGGACTTGTGATAATACGCTTTTGACAATCGATACGCAATGCGATGTCCACAGAACCATAGAAGGCTATGGGATAGGAATTCGTAAATTCGAATTTAGCAGTTACAGCTTACTTGGCAACACAACTCAATTCGACGCACGACAGTAGTAACAGGATGGACAGATGGGAGGACACGACGACGGAAACGAAGTCACAAGAGCTCGTATTGGCGTAAGTGCATCCGCTGAATGATGTCTCGACAATCGTTGAACACTCTCTTGATGTTTTCTGTGTCGACGGCGCACGTGAAGTGCGGATAACAATAGTGTTTACCATCTCCACTTGCGGTACTTATACGCTAAAACAAACAACAGCTTTTTAGTGCAATTCTATGCAAAAGAAAATTGCGAAAAATACCATGTTTTTAGATACAAGTCTCATTGTAAGTAAAAAAATCCGAAATTAAAGACTAGAGTTTACAACGGTAAAATTCTAAAGCATTTATATATTAAAAAACGATGTCAATTACAACAATTTTTATAGAAAATTATTTTTTTTTAATTAATTGAATGGTTTACCTTCAAACATTTACCACAAAAGTATCTTTCAATATTTTTAAATAGATACAACATATTGACGCTAGTGACTTGTTCTGACCTTGAGTATTTTTTTTTGTTAACACTGAACAAAGTTAATATTGGTTACGGAGTACTGTAAGGTTCTGTTTTGAAGCTAATATTGCATGCATGTTGTATTTACACAGCTTATCTAAAGTTTGACTCAAAAGGGAAGAACTGTAACCGTACAGATAATAAAAGATTATGAAATTATATACCAAAACGAGGAAAATATCGACGGTTTTTTTAATTACAGTGAATAAAGTTTATGAAATTTATCGTCTTTTCTAGATATTTTTTAATGTTGAGTAATTTTCCTACAAGGAACAATCTGAAATAAGACGAACGTTGACCTTTTTATAATCCGTTATAAAATCTCTACGTTCAAAGTTAAAAATTTGAGTACTTTTACAAGCCTCGGCATAATTATAGATTTTATTACGATACTTATCACAAGTGAAAAGCTATTTAATTATTTTATATGATAAAGACCAATAAAAAAAGTTAAAAATAACTGCTTAAATATTTCAAAATGATAAAAAAAAAACTTTATACCTAAAAATTGTATATAGAGATCATTCTTCAGAACTTCTTTTTTTAACAAACAAGAAATACTTACGAGAAATTCGTCTCTGATGAAGTACTTGGCTCGTATAACGTCCGGAGGTTCAGTTGGATCCGCAACAACTCCTGGTTCCACTGGTGTTTGATACCTCGAAAATTCTGGAAAGTAGTCCTCCAATTTGTGCTTGCCCGCTTTTATCTTTTCCGCAAGCAGATCCTGCTTGTTTAGGAATAAAATAACGGAAATTGTGCGGAGCCACCTGCCATTTAAAATGAGAATCACAATTATTATTATGATAATTTTCTTATTTAAATTAAATTACTTTTTGTTTAATTTTATTCCTAGAGTATCAACGGTTGAAAACATTAAATTTGTATAATGTATAAAGTATAAAAGTCTAACTTTGAAATTCAAAGCGAACGCGATAGCGTAATATGGTAACCATACCTATTATTCCAGATACTTTTGAACAAGTCCAGACTTTCGCGAAGTCTCAACTTCGTCGGGTCTTCTCTAAGCACCATGTTGTAACTGCTGCATGCTGTTACGAATATAATTGCCGTTACATCATTAAAGCACTGTATCCATTTCCTCCTTTCATCTCTCTGCCCACCGACGTCGAACATACTGTAAACAAAATTTACAATAAGAGTATTACACAACAGTCTCATCATTCAAATATAGATAAAACAAAATAGAATAGGAAATTCATGAAATTCATTTTTGCATTACATATTATATGAATTGCTTTTCCGATGCATTGCCGGGACGGGAAAATTTCCCTTCCCCCTTTCAAATCTGCCATTCAATTTGCAAGATTTCGCTATATACGTCCTAAATAACCGAACGACCAGCCAAATACTTTAAAATTTTATAGAACTAATATGTTTTTTTTCTATGAAAAAAAACACTTTGCAAGGGTTTCTTAACCGTTACAAATTAAATTCTTTCTTTTTTTTAGTCCCCTAGGCTATTCCACGTTCCTTTTATAACATGCTGAAATTACACGGCACAGTAACGTTAGAGGAGGCGACAAACTCGATGTAAAACATCCGCGAACAAACAAGCCGATATTACTACATGAACTATAAACATTTTTTTCATGTGGAGAAGGCGTAATTCTAACCACGTTACACGTATGCATTATTATACCGAAGCATCAGCTTTAGAAAATTCAGCCTCCTGTGGGTATTTTTTTTATAAAAGAAAAGAAGAGAAAATTTTACAACAACAAATTTTGATGAGATAAAAACAATACTGAATTTTAGAGGGTAATAAAAGTGTTTAAAAGTGTTTAAAAGGAGAAAAACAATGTGCACAACTTTCATTAAGTTTTGAAATCAGAGTTTTAATTTCAATAATTAAAATTAAGTAAATATTCACATTAACTGTCTTTTATTTTAAATTTATTTTTATTTTAAGCGCTTATATTTCAAGCATTGTAATAATAGAAATAAACAATTAGGTCTTATTCGTGATATCATTTCAGTTATCAAAGCTTGTAGTATCGAATGAATTGATATACAAACATAATTTAAGAAAATCCTTATTCTATATGTATGTACCATATATAAAAACGTTGAAACTTACTGAAAGTTTACTTTGTCGACTTGAAACCGCGTCTCAAAGATTCCAGATGTGAGGACTCGACATCTTAAAATATCCTGCAAGAAAGATAAATTTTATTATGTATTTCAAAAAAGTATAATTTTGTGCACTTGAAAGGCAAACTTTCAGACAATAGTACAAAGTATCGTTTGTACAAATATCAAAGTCGAAAGTCTATTTTGTCAAAAAAAATGATCGAATTGTTAATACCTACATTTTGATTTTAAAACAACCCGAAGATTCTAATTATTAATATTAATATAATTATTACCTGTTCCGTCGGCGTATAGTCAGGCTGTTTTACGATGGCTACTTTGTCTAGGAAACTGAAACACAAAAAATTAGTTAAATTATAGATTTTCAGTAAAGGAGGTAAAAGTTATGTACAACTAGCATCGAATTAAAATAATTTAATTAAAATAGGTCGTCGAATTGAAAAGTATTTCTAAATATAAATCCTCGAATTCCAAGGTTTATAAACTATGTTTAAAATTTACAAACTACAAAAAAATTTCAAATACAAAAACCATGAAAATGACCTAGTTTAGTTTACAAACCTTTAAAACTAATAACTGAAAAGTCATTGAATTAAAAAGCGTTTATTCTTTCAAAGCTTTATAAAGCGTAAGAGAGAAAACTTATTCGCATTGAAAAGCCTTTTAGTTGAAAATTATTCACCTTCAAAAGTTTTCAAATCTGGAACACGTGAAATTTTTAAATAATTGAAAATAATACAATATATAAAAGTAACTAATAATATCCATTTTTCTGTATCTGGAACATTATTTCTACATAAAATAGATTTTATAAAATAAATTTTATGAATCTGAAAAAAAAACGAGTATCCACATACTGAAAGACGATAGTATACATTTGCTGAGTCTCAATTTGTCTTTCATTCTTTATGGCCTGCAAGCTATAACGAATGAAAGACAAAATCGAGACTCCAGCGTAATTCCGAGGGTTTTTGGCTGTTCACCGATTTCATGGTCCAGAATAGACACCCTAATATTACAAAATAAACTTTTTTTAAATTTTATCATGCTCATTGAGTTATCTGTGCCGCATTACACGCCTCTCAAAATTTCGAGATCAGGAACAATGTTTGTGCTCGAGAGTTAAGATCGCTCAAGTAGATGGCCAATTTGATGAAAATGATGAAAGGGAATAAGGGATGAAGTTTAAGGAAAATTAACAGGCATAGAAAAGGGAAAAGCGAAAGGGTACTACGAATTTATTAAATTCGAGTTGTACCAACTGAATAATCGTCCTAATTACAACTCCCAAACAAAGGGCCTTTAGACTACATGACACAGAGGAAGTAGGAACTCAGGAAGACCGGAATAGGCAGGCGGAAGTACTGGTAATAGCGAGCGGAAGTATCCGGAAGGAGAGCAGCACAGACGAGAGATGGAGACGAAGAGAAGCTTCGGGAGGAAAATGGGGAGGAAGGACGGCAACGGTGAGAGACCGAGGAGGGAAATCGATCGGCAGAGGTGTCCTACCCTAACCTCAACCCTCACCCTCCATGTCCTCCATGTAATCCGGCGTACACATTCGCCTCTTTGATTCCTGGCCACTATCCGGGTCATGGGTCACTGCCACTGCTGGCCGCCATCAATTGTACAAGCAGACATACTTGTAGAATCATTATTTACATCTCCATAACTCTGCTCATGATTATCACTAGGTATTGTCCCTCTAATGACGGCAATGATTAATATCACCCCCTTTATTTATAAAGAAAAGAAAAAATTTTATCATTGCAGGGCGGCTACTGGAATCAGAGAAAAATTCCAGGATTCAATTCAAGTCTTTAAAACTAGAGATTTTTGAAGGTGGATTCTCTCTCTAAAAAAATGGTGTAACCAAATTACTTGAAGAACTAACATATATTGCTGTTGGAAACCTAAATGACTTTAGAATCTGGCTTTTGAATGACTTGAAGCTGTAAGAGGAAAAAAAAATAACCGCGCGCGTGTTTGTTTGCTCGTACCTTAAAATAGGCCAACAGCCTTCGAAATCCCTTAAAATTCGTTAAAATATCTTACAATTCCTAGAAACCTTTTGAAATTCCTTAACATTTTAAATCCCTTAAAATCGTTATAAATCTCATACATTTCTAGGAAGTTCTTAAAAGTTCTACAAAATCTTTTTAAAATCATAAAAAATCTCTTGAAATTCCTTAAAAAATTTCACGAAAACATTTAAAATTAAAAATTTCTTCAAACTCCTAGTAACAACTAAAACAAAATAATTGCGTGCGTATTGGTTTGTTAATTTAACAAACTAGAATATCATCTTTTGTCAGCAATTTATTCTCATGTCAATTTTTAAAAATCTTATGTTAAAATATCTGAATCTCCAATAATTGGATTTTAGTCTCAAAGAATTCAAATCACTTTAAATGATTGAGTAAAACTCAACTTGTTCACAATATTTAAAAAAATCAAAACTCATTTGATTATAATTTAAATTGCGTGCCAGAGTCAAAACAAAATTATCGATTATATAAGCAATGGCACATAAGGGAAATTCTAAAATTCTGTAGTTAATATGATTCTTAAAATTTAATTAACTTCGTATATTCTTGTTTTAATTCAATTGAAAAACTCCATCACCAAGTCTCACGAGTTTCTCATTTTCTTAAAAAAAAAGAAAAAACTCCCGAAGATTTAAAACCATGAATAAATTTCTTTTAAACGGATCTCGAGAATATTTTTACGGTATTCTTGAGTGGACCTTTAACTATAAAATCCCTGTTTTAAAAACTAGTCTAAGAAAATCTAAGATTTCAGAACTGTTATTGAATTGATGCTCACATTGTACACACTCTGTCTCTGTTTTCAATGTTGTAATTACTTTTCTTGAATCAAAAAAAGAAACAAGAAACAGGAAAAGCAGAAAAGAAACAATAATGACTGTCAAAGTGTGAATCTTCATTCAGTAGATACATATCCTTTATTATTTATTGTCAGTGCTTCTAATTGCTCTCGTCTTCCATCCTCTACTATCCATTTTACTAATCTTCTCGACCTGATTTCCGCAACTTCACGAATTAGAGGAACTCATCTGAATCTCCTAGGACTAAATAAATGAAATCCTCCAGAATATTTTATAATTAATTTCTCAACTTCCTCCGTATATTTGTTTAAAGAAACACCAAAAAAATAATTATGAAAGGAGACAAAAAAGAAAAGAAAATACGATAGTTATTAACATTTATGAATATAAAATTTAAGTTAGTCTCAAGTTCAAGAACTCGTTCTCTGAGACAACAGGAAGTCTTTTTTCAAATTCGTTGAAAACAGAAAATTCTTTGGCAATGTTTCGGTCTCTGCTGAATATCAGACATGACGTCGAAGTCTCATAAACGTAAAACTCAAATGATATTCCCCGTATCGTGATGTCCTGTTTCCAAAAAACAATTTCCCTCTTGTTATTCCACGAGTCTCTGGCACATTCATCTTCTACACTTGCGTCACTATTGATCTGATAAATTCTGGAATAAAGGTCCGAAAGATATTAGCCAATAAAAAAGCATTTCGGAAAAAGAGAGCTTTTGGAAATAAAACTCAATTTTCGAGAAATCAACAGACGGAATTAGAGCTAAAACGGAAATGAGGTCATCCACCCCGGAAAGAGAAAATAGGTCGTGACCTACTGGCTTCGGAGCAATTCTGATTGCCCCATTGGATTCTATCGACCTTGTTAACCAAACGCTCATTTTTTATCGTGTCAGCGCCCATTTTCGAGTTCACACTTTCCTTGCTTCATGTCCTCCAGATAAATATAACCACGCTTTTTTTCAATTTTTATGTATTTTCATTTTATAAAAGATTTATGGTAGCGCATTGAGACTAAGTAACATAAAAAAAAGTCACTGAAAAAATGTATATGCCTATCGATCAAAATGGGTGCTTTTGTTTTAAATGTTTATTTTCCTGTCTCTGTTTAAAGAAAGAATAGTGAATACTCATTGAAAAGTGAAACATTTTCAGTTACCGGCGTCATATGAATTATAGCGATGCAGTATGTCCAATCATCCATATAGTTAAAGAGCTCTGGGAATACCAATAGTACAACGTACGAAAATAAATCAGGTTGCTAGAATGGATAAGTGCAGCACATAGCTTCAGAATTTCCTATTTTACCTCTTATGTTAAAAAAAGTAAACTTTCAACTATAAATAATTAAAAGGTCATTCTTTTATAAAGGTAGATTTATAAAATAAACTTCATTTAATTCACAAAAAATTTCAGCCATATCAATTTTAAAACATTTTTAAATATCTGATACAGAAACTGTCATGGAATGACAATGTAGCACTGAACTTTGACACAGCATTTCAAATGCGAAGTAAATCTCGATTGATATTGGCCTTAACCGTTATGTTTTCTCGTTCATAAATACGCAAATGCTCAAGAGATGCTTGCTTATAAATAAAATATGATTCGAAAACATAAATAGAAGTTAAATCACAAGGAAAAGATCTACTTTTCTGATAAATGTGCTTCAGCAAGTTAAATTTAACGTTTATAAAAAGAATACATAAAAAAATGGTGATCCATTTTTACTTAAATCGAAAATCATAATAAATGTTAATAATAGTCGTACGTAAAAAAGCAGTAAGTTATACCGAGCCAGGGCGAGTCAGGGCAGACGGATTCGATAACAAAATGTAAAAAATTACTTAGCTGACTTATCTCTTACTTAATCAAAAACTACCTCTTAAATTCAAAATTCAACTGTTTCATTTTTTTTAAATGTCAGTTGCTTCAGAAGCAATAGTAACGATGAGAAATAAAATTCTCCAATAATATTTATTCAAATAAAACGATTTTCTGCGCTGACTGAATTGAATGCTCTGTCTGGCCAAACCCGCTTGTATCTACTGTGTTCCTTGAAAATTTTGCCCCATGTATTTCAAATTAAATAATACTTGTAGAATTTGATTCATTTGTTGGATTAGCGTGTTGTATTTTATTTTCGTCAACTTAGTTTGACAGACAGCGGAAATCGTGACAAAATTTCTGATGCGTGACATTAATTTTGGCAAAAACAAGGGAATTATGGGTGGAAGTCATAAATAGAAATCTCGCCGAATATCAAAGATTACGGAACTCTTTCTAAAACTTAAAATGAAAAATTATTCAGTTCGTTCATCAAACAGTTCACTTTTTAACCAACTAAACAATTTATTTAAGGAGAAGGCAAAACCAAATACTTAACTACCTGTATTATTTCATTTTAACAAAAGGTGTGCCGTCCCCTTCACTTGCTTGAAATATTTATAGAATTATATATAATTACGAGATTCTCTAATTATATAGTCGGTTTATATAAGATGAATACAAATTTAGAAGGAATGATTGATCTAACCTTGATAATTATTTACATTTTCTTTATTTAATTCGGAAATTTCTCAAAAAAATGTTGTCCTTTTATGTTTCCAATTTTGAATTGCCCCACTTTTACCGTACTAATTTGAAAATTACCACAAATGAAAAAATGGTGCAATTGAAAAGTAGGTCAATTGTTTAAATTCACTTTTAGTCATTCGCCGGAAAATGAAAATGTCCATCTGTCAAAATTCGTAATTATCTTAAGTTTTGCATAATTTTCACAATACTCAGCCATCAATAATTTTGCTTTTGCATTGGAAATTGTAATAAATTATTTTCAAATTAATTTTCGAACGAGAATAGCCTGACCTAAATCTTTTTAACAAGCGGGGCATGAAATATCGTGAATGGAGGGCACGCATGGTGGTTCTAAGTGTAGAGGCAGAGAGTATAATTAAAGTGTTTGACGATTTGACAGGCATAAAGCGAAGTCACATGCGACGATTGTTGACTAAACGGATCAACCTCTGTTTACATCTGGCATTTACGCGTCTTTCTCAACTCACACAACGGTCACAATCTCAACATAGTTGGGTTAAACTTTTAATTTCAGCAATCTGGTCAAAAGGTTGCATTTTAAAAACTGCTTTTCGAACGAAAATTGTATCTATTATGCGCCAACTGATCATATTGTTTCGCGCTTCTAATGTTTCAATAGTTTAGGATTTCTAAGACTTATCATCCCACCGTTAAACTAACGTAAATCACTTTTTAGAGAAGTGTCAATAAAACATAAAACAAACTGATTCAAAGAATTTTTAATTTTCATCATATTGTTTGCTCGAAATGAGAAGCAATGTTTGTTTGAGTTTTAAGTCTTTTGATTTATTCGCTTTCTATTTAAAGATTTTTGAAGGCAGAAAAATGTCAGGTGTAAAGAAAAATGTATGAAAGAAATAAAGTGTATCGTAACATAGGTAAATTTATAGGATCCCGAAATTTACAACTGGAAGTAATTACATGTGGAAAAGTTTTTGAAATCGTAATAATTTGGCAAATCTCAAATAATAAAGTAAAATATAAGTAAATGGCAAGATAAACTAAAATAACTTGTTTTCAATAAAATTTGTTAACATAAACCAGTAACACTTTAATGTGAATCAATAAAAGTTATGTTAAAGGCATTTAACAGAAAATTTGTTCGTTTGCGTGGAAAATGTTTCTTTCTGGGAAGAGAAAATATTCTCTGATTCTCAGAAGGAAATTACTTGGTGAATGTTTAACGTCAATTTATTTTGCCACACAATTTTAAAGCCATTCTGTGTCCAATTCTCGAACTTTAGTACAATAAAAATATACCTCAAGCAAATATTTCGAATTTTATCATTTCTCGGAATAAACTTTCAGAACATTTTTTTTTAAGTTTAAATATCTGATTTTAAATTAAATAGTCGAATGTTTGACGTAATACTAAAGAATAGTTTTAAAAAACTCATATTAAAAAGTTCATGGTTATAATTCAAAGGACTGACAATGGGTTTTCCGAAAATAGTTTTTCATTCCAAAGCAGTAAATATTAAAGTAAATAAAAATAACTTGATAATTTGAAAATCCAATTTTCTATGGACTAAACGAGTGGAAGAAAAAATTGACGATTCTATCCGAGGTGTGTTTCAAGATCTCAAAGGAATTGATTGCATTGAGTATAGAAGCTATTTACCTATTGAATACCGAACACACTTCCGATACAAGGTATATATACCATACAATATACATATATATGTTATACGATGAGACCACCTACGGATCATTTAGTACATGTTCCCTAGAGGTGATACAAGAATAATGTACAAGCAATGCATACGGAATATCGTCAATAGCTTATTGCTCCCTTTACTGCAGAGCAACTTAGTTGCTTAGGCCATAGTAGTCGATCGTAAATTAAAGGTGCTAAAGAAATTTGTCACCTCAAATTTTCTAATCAATGTTAATCAAATATATAAATCTGAACTTAAGAAATATGTCTCGAACTTCAATTCAATTTCAACTAAAAATATCAATTGTTCCTGTACAAGATTTTGATCCACATGAACTTTTAAATAAACCAGGAAAAAAATCCACGATTAAATAGAGTTAAGTAATAGCTCGAAAGTACTTTCTTGATTTTTTTATTAATTAAAAAATAAAAACGTTATCCAACAATTATTCTGTGTAAATATTTTTGTTTTCTGGAACGCGGTAAACTTATGACAAAGGTTTTCTCAGAAATGGTTGCCTCTTTCAGGACGTTCGTTCCAAGATTCGCTAAAGTTGAACAATACCTCGAAAGGATTTTGCAGTTTTTTGTTTAAAATTAATTGCGTGAAAGTTAGACAATCTTTTATGTCTCATGTAAAATTCGAGTTTTGGCACTGATGTCGGAATGCAGTGTCACCCTTCATATGTAACTTATACTTTACAATTTTTTTTTGTCTGGGAGTTTCTAGTCGTGCAAAGATTATCTGCATTACGAGCCATGTACATATTCGTAACAATTTAAATCAGCAAACATGCGACAATATAAAGCGACACAACCTTATCGGCCAAGTTTTTTGTATCGCGATCGCGATATCAGATCGTATGTATCATCACGAATTATGGATAATATCCTTCAAGCCTTATCTACCATTAAAAGGAAAGTTAATGCCTTATAAGAAAGTAGGATTCTAATTTTGTTCTAAAACAAATTCTGAATTTTTAAATTAATTTTTGACGTTTAAAGAAAATAAATATATAAATTGCGGTCAAATAAAGAGCAGAAACTCATTAGGGATGTAATTAGGGATGAACTACCACTTGAAATAATAACGTACTTTATGGACGACCCATTAGATAAAACTCTCTTAAAACCTCGAAAAACTTTTATAATACTTGGAGTTAAATTATATTTATATACTAAGAAAAATCGAGTATTATGGAATTTCTCATCAATCCATTTTCCTGATATTCCCTTCTCATACGATATATAAATTCCATTTATTTAATTCAATATAATTTTACTTACTATTTGGCGCAGTCGATGAGCTGGTACTCATTACTCCTCTCAAAGCTTTGTTGGACGCCTCTATCCTTCCAAAGGTTTTCGACGATTTCATAAAACTCCTGAAAAATAAAATTCCATCAGTATATGGTACAAATATAAAATGTTTTTTTTTAATGGAAAAACAGTTTTCCTCTTCAGGAACAAATTGATTTAATCCGTGATACATCATAAAAATCTTGAAAAAAATGTATCAAATTGTTCATATCTGTATACTTAAAAATGTAGACAATATGTATTTGAAAGTAGATATTTAATCATTTATTGGTCTAAAAAATGTCTAAAATTAGAATAACGATTCAAAAATCGTCCAACACTCTAAGGTCAAGTCAATATTTAATTCCTGATAAGATAAAGCAAAATCGGTAAGAAGTTATTTCAATTTGAATCAGAAAATAACTTGTGAAAAGAGAAAAGTTGTATATATATAAAAGTTGAAAAGATGTAAATGATTAAAATATATTACGCTCAAGTATAAGGACACTATATAAGTTTTGCAACAGAGTTATTAAAAGTAACTAATATTGGAATTAAGGAACATAAAACAATAATAAAAAAAACAAAATGGCTTGAAATAAAATTGTTGTTTAATTAATAATAGTTTTTTGATTTAATAAAAGTGACTCGACAATTAATAATCCAAAGAAGATAAATCAGGACTACAAATAAAAAAAAGAAGACACATTTTAAATTATTTCAAAGTTATTAAACTATTATTAAAATTGAAAAATTTTATTTTATTCTTTATGATGCAAGATTGAAATCAAATACCACAACATTGGTTGTGTTAAATAGTGTGGCTCTAAAACCACCAATCTAGATTGGTGAATGGATTCATTAATTAATGAAATTAAAGCAGAGATGTGCTGTGTTTGTTAGAACAGGTCATTGGATATCGATTACCGGTCATTTCATCCATAAATTTTACAACAAAAACTTAATTCACTGCATCTCTTATTTTTCTTTCTAATTATTCATTTAATTTTTTGCTTTATTTTTCCTATCAGCCTACCCACACAAATAGGACCAACGGATCCAAGCTTAGCAGCGGAAGTCTTTGAAATGCGGTTTGTGGCTTAGCTCGTGTGGGAGAATGGTTGGCAGTTACGACGGTTATTAATAATTTCTCTCGTCGATGCTATTTCGATGTACCTTTCGCGATCGATACATCGATCCATCTCGAGGATGAATTCTCTGAATTCTCAGAGAAACTCACCCAAATGTTCTAATAGGTGAATGGCAACATTTCAGAGAATTTTGAAGCCCTGCATTTGATGAAATTCTAATCTTTGATTATCAACGCATATTAAGCAAATCCTTTTCCAATAATTATTAATTATAATATTATTAACAGTCTCTTCAATCACTTGATATCGAATTTCGGTGAACCTAGCCGCGGCCATTTAACCTAAAATATTTTAAATTAGATTAAAACGTTTATATGAGGTCAACAACATGAACAATTTCTGGTTGGATTAGCTAAACTGGCGAGTCAACAAAAGCTTTATTGAGAGTGTTTAGTCTATTGGCTAAATAAATATACCATAATATGTTTTTCTTATATATGTATATATATATATATAAATAAAAACTATCGCCATAAATTCGAAAAATAATTCTATTGGAACTATTGTTAGATTGGAGTGAAAATTAAGATAAAATTAAAACTTACAGTGATGAAACTTGGTTTTTAAAAGTGTCTTAATTTCCCAGCCTCTTAAATTCAACGCTTGAGAGCAAACGATGCGGAATAAAACTTGGCTTAAATATTAAGGTGAAACAGGTGCATGTGGTCCTTATTGTTGGTAACCAAAGTTTACGGTAAGAAATGAATTATGAGTGCTTTAGATTATTTGCATAAAAATAAATTGAAAAAAAATGTATTGAAGGAAAATTTCCAGGAAAGTCGATTTGAAGTCATTTTTAAAATATATAATAAAAATAAGAAATAACATTTCAAAAAGATAATTACTAAATAAGTCTGGTCTCGAAATCAAAATGGATATTCAACCAGGGTATTTAATAAATTTTGCCCTCAAAATTCCACAAAAATAAATTTATATCAGTCATCACAGTACCTATTGCCAATAAAAAAAGGTGATTTTTTAAATAAAAGAACTAAAACGATTGCACGAATTTAAAAAAAAATATTTTGAGTGATTATCCTGAAAAGTTTTTTCAAACTATAAATGACTCGGAATTATTAGTATGTTAATTGATCAAATTTAACTTGATAAATTGAAAAAAAAATCGAAAAGGTGACAAATTGTGAAATCTTATTCAGTCTTATTTAATCAAATGAAATGAAATGCACTTTTTGCATCAAAAATAAAATCAAGGACAATTCCCGCACAGTAGACACCCTGTCAATTAATTGGTAATAATTTGATAATGAAAAACATAATCGATACTGTCCGTCATTAGCAAGTAAAATGATCAATTATAGAATGGAAATTGGTTCTGCCAAAGTAAGTTCTTCCTCCTTAATAATTTGCCAGGAATTAATCTGGATCA
>JAUESI010000036.1:1037383-1064745 GCA_032275145.1 Synergus laeviventris
TAACATAATTTCAATTACTTACAGATTTTTTGTTCCATACTGCAAAGCGAGTACATCGCTGTAATTTGTTACTAAGCGAGGATAAATTCATTTTTGAATGAAAAGAGTCTTTGGTCAGAGATGGTGCCCGATCTTTGTTGCGGTTTCTTCTTTATCATAAAAAAGCTATTTATAAACGAGGTTCGATTATTTCCCGTCAGATGCGCTAGTATCGATCCCTCAATTTGAAAATTTGAGTATTTAAACAATCAAATTAAGAATTATAGTTATCTGTAACCATCGAGAATAATTAAATAAGTTAAACTTTAAATTTTAATATTGGAATAGTTATTTTTTATATATTGAAGTTTATTTTTATTTTCACTGCAAATTATACTAATAATTTTTTGATTAAAATTAAGTAATCTATTTCTAAATTTTCATTCATGTAATGACATTTTTATATTTTTTTATATAGATATGAAAGCTAAACAGACATATTGTTTCTATTGACAACTTGAAATTTGTTATAGATTAGATAAGTGATTCATTCAATACTTGCTGATCAATTAAAAAAATTGTATTTGCTGATTTTCGTATCATGGATTACAGGAACTGATATTTATTTAGCATTTAGGTATCACCTGACGCTTAAGAGTTTTGAGTAACGTCAATGGATTCCCCTGCTGAAGAAATATTTTATTTCAAATTCTATATTTGCAGATTAATTAAAGTCAAGTATGAAGATAATGATATATTTAATAAATACTTTTATAAAGAAATATCATTTTTAAAGAAATTATTTATAGTTATTTCCAAATTTACATTTTCAGTCTAGTTTTGTAACTAATTAATTGAATTGTCATTTACTGAAGTATATTTTCGTGCTTCTTCGAGATGAAAAAGGATCAATTGGAGAGATTTCCTCTCAGAACTTGTAGTGATAAAAAAGGGGGTGAAATAGAAATTTAAGTTTCTTCTATAAGGGACTCTGTAAAACCAATACATAGATATATCAATAGTCGTACTTAAGTTGAATTCGAAATATATTCTTTTATCTCTTGAAAGAATCCTTTCTCTTTTTTTCTAGTTTAAGAAATTGTTTAGTTACGTCTTGCCTAACTTTATTACTAATATTATTACCTGGCAAAAGGCTCTGTTTCGTTAAAACTTAATATAAATGTAGGAACGAGGACAAGCCAATGAATTCAAGGATTTGATTGAGTGTCAGGAAAACCTCCCATGAACATTCAGTAGAGATGTGTGAGTGTTTCTCGGATAAAGTTTGTAGTGCAGATGCTAAGGTATAAGGGTCGATGGCCTCTTGCAGGTTTGTACGTTTGTTCACGTTCATAATGGTTCAAATTCGCAAGTGTCAATTACGTGATTACTAATTATTGTCATAACGATAATATGTTATTATAAATTCAATTTTATCACCTTTTTTATTTAAAATAAATCATCCCCGAACATTCTCTTGCATATTGTTATTATTATTATTATATTGTTGAATTATATGTATATGTGTTTGTATTTACAAAATAAATTTATATCATGCGATAGATCAAGCGATATGCTGAAATTTTTTTTATCAGAAAGTAGTCCGATTCGTGCCTGTGCATAATTTTCATCAAGTAGAGAATTTATGGAGTTCCTAATCAGGTTTATAATCGATACGCTTAAGAGATAAACACCTACAAATTATATTATTATTTTTTTGATAATTTATTGTGACCTTTAACGATTTTCCAATTCGAAAGAGCAGAACATGTTAGAAAGGTCATTATTTCCCATCTCTTATTTATTTCATGTTGGCATTTTCATCATTAATAATTTAAAATGTAATTCTAATTATTTTGATCCTTCATAAAATTCAGTTACGGAATTTCTTGAAAAGTACTTTCTAGTGAAGGCGTACGACCCGGAAACAAAAGTTTCATTGAAAGTGTTGCTCTCGCGTGTATAATCTCGAAATTAAAAAATCCGGTCTTGAATGAGAATGAGTGAAATTTTTTTGTAATTCAAGACAATTCCTTTTCTAATTTTGAAATGGAATCGAGTGAATTCATATTACAGTCTATTACAGTTACGGCGTAATTTAATTAGAGCGTTAAGTAACGTTGATAGTTTTTATATTAGGTGCACTACTGTCCACCCTGACAATAATTGTCCCCTCGGGACCCTTTTTTTACCCTCTTTGGTTATACTTTATAATTATCCAGGTCTATTTGAACTTCCTAATCAGTAGTCCCTGTAACTCTGACATAGGAACAAAAGAAAACGAACAGAAAAAGTACATTATCCTTGTTATAAAATCATGCAATTAATTTTAAAAAATCTTTAGTTCATTCGTTATAGTAGAAAATGGAAGTCAGATATTCAAATTACAGAAAAAGTTTTATTTCTGTTATTATTATTTTTTAATTATTATAGGTCAAGAGTGCAATATATATATATATATTTATCACTCATTTCCAATGTTTTCCACGAGAAAATTTGATTGGTTTATTTTGAATATTAAAATCATTTCTCTCTAAATAATCAGAAAAATAATTTTTTTAACATCAATTAAAATTAACGTTTGATTAGTGTATAATTAAGCATTTAATTTATTTAAATTATTTGATTCTTTTATACAAAAAAAAAATACTTTAAATCCGATGGTTGAGGACTGGTAAAGAATAAACTTTCCAAAAGGAAGAAAATTCGCATAGTACATCAGACTCAGCTAATTACTTATTGAAGACAAAAAACTGTCTACTCTGAAGAAATTTCTAATTTATCAAGAGGTTATACGGTTTAATTATTAAAAATGTTACCACAACAAACTCGAAGTAAAAATCCAATGTGACTTAGTTATTTATTTACGAATCCATCAAATCATTGTGTTAATCAGTTTATTTAAATATACTACAATTATTAATTTTATTTTAAAGGATAAAAAATTATTTTGTATTCCAAGTTTGAAATATATTTGAATATAGTGTTTATAGACATTTGGTCAATTAATGCTATAAAGACCTTGGTGAAAATGACTGTCCTTAATCAGCGGTCAGTAATTACTCAGAATAAATTAATTCACTTCTATGAAATTATGCACATCATCTAGAAAGTGAGTCATTCATTAATAGAGGAAAATAGTGTTTGACAGATAGTCAAAATTGATTAATTATGAATGTTTAAGAAACAGATTTATAAATTAAAAACTATAAAAAAGACATAAGGTAACTTCTTTGTGTACTATACGTTAAATTATTTTATGACTCGCAAAGATTTACATTCTGCAGAATAAAGCTGCTTCAGCAATTTTTTAACATGCCAGCCAAGCTTTGTTTACAAGTTTTTGTTCCCAGAAATCTCTAGGAAAACCCATATTTGCAGCTAAAGATGCTCTACTTAGGTTGAAAAACAAATTGTTTTCTGCCTTAAAAGGTTTTCTTCATTACGTGGATAAGAAATTTGGTTTAAAATAGGTCGGATGTGACCCAAGGATTTATTCAGGAATTTAATTAATCACTTAAAGGGAAGAAAGGGATCATTTGAAGAATTATGCATTTTGTGTCTTATATGAAGGTCCTACCTTAAAAAAGTGCTGTTCCCAAATTTGAACACTATCTTCAGATTATTTTCGTACGTTCATTGAATTTTGAATAATTCTATGGAATTTAAAAGGATTTTACGAAATGTAAAGGAATTTCGTAAGATTTCATGGGATTTTAAGTAATTTTACGAATCTGAGAGATTTCATGAGATTTTATATTTAATTTGAAATTTTCTAGAATCCTCTGAATCATTTTAGCTTTATTTCCAAATGAATTTTAGAATATTTTCATGTAAACAAATTCTGATTAATCAACAAATTCTACAAATAAGAAGTAGTTCAATTACAAGTTTTATTTGTCATTTTAAAAGTATTATCTAGACGAAATACGTCTTGTTTTTTACTACATCGTATTTAAATTAATGATCCAGAACATATGGGGCTCTTATTTGAAATGCTATAGGAATCGTCGAGTTCCTGGGAAAATATTACTTTAAAAAATGCTTGAAAAAATCAGCAACCATGAAAAAGGTGATTTCGAGTTTACAAGCACTTGGTGTTTTACGTCATAGGAGTTTATGAGCATTGCATTCAAGACACTTTTTCTTCTCCTCTTACAAGTTCGATGCGCCTCTCAAAAAGAAACTAAACCAAGATTCCCAATTAATCCTTAATGTCAATTAAATATATCTATAACTTTATTTCTTTTTGTAATTATTTTAAAATACACAATATTTATTTAATAAATATTTCTGATGAAAATTTTATTACTTTTTTTCAATACTACAAATATGAAATATAAATATTAGAAGTTGATAATTGACTGGGATTAATGATAATAAATGTTAGGGATTTCGGGAAACTATTTACTGACTTAGTGAAGTTATTGCATATTTAAAGAAAAAAAAAAAAACATATGTTGCATTGACGATCAAGGAGGTTGTGGATGATTCCCATGGGACGAATCAAGGGGTGTCCCTTGGTGGCTTGTGGGTGGTCGGGCGGGACTATATAAACCATTCTCAGTTCACAGGACTCCACAGTCTTCTCTACGTATCTGTTGCGTGCCCCATCAGGTACTTCTTAGTGTCCCTATAAAAGTCTTTGTCTAAAATTTTTAGTCTTAATTACTAAAAAAGTTCACTCAACAATTAAAAAAGAACGTGAAAAAAACAGACAAGAGGTAGCAAAAAATTATTCCATAACTTTGTGTAATTATTCTACAGTTTTAATAATTATTGGTACATTCTCAATTTATTTTACTACCTTAGTATTTTTTTAAAGCAATAACAAATAAACTACAAATTTTCTTTAGGCGTCAAAACAACTTATTCGAATATTATATTTTAAATTATGTAATAAATAAATTTAGAACAACTGTTTCCAAAGTTTGGTTTCAGGGATGACTTATTTTTATTTTGATTCTTACTCTTATATAAATTTTATAGTTTGATGTAATTAAAATTTAATTAATAAAAGAATTAAAACGGGGTTGAGACAAATTTTCTTATCACAAAACAGGGGCGATGATACAAGGCGAAACGATTTAATGAATTGTTTACTCGATTTGAGCTCTTTTGTTTGTTGAAATGTAGGGGACAGATTTCCACTTGTTGAATTTCAAGTAATAAATTGTGTGTAAACAAAGGGGAATGTATAATTTACGGCAAAGAAGTTCAGACAGATTTTCTCGACTTGCAGATTACATTTAGTCATCTGTGATCATCCGGGGTGGATAGAATGTAGAATTTTTTCGACTTTACACAATTATGAAATAAGGTAAGCCTTAATAAATGATTACTTCTTCGATTCACTGCCTTTCCTTGAGTTTTATTCTTTAAATACTTTTACTATTTATCAAATTAAAGAGTTTTTAGGTACAGAAAAAAAATATACA
This sequence comes from Synergus laeviventris, assembly GCA_032275145.1. Taxonomy (NCBI): domain Eukaryota; kingdom Metazoa; phylum Arthropoda; class Insecta; order Hymenoptera; family Cynipidae; genus Synergus; species Synergus laeviventris. The sequence goes on from JAUESI010000036.1 coordinate 1,042,801, forward strand.
ATATTTTATAAGTCGATACATTTCTTAACAATAACTTTTTTGGAATATTTTCTCTGAAACTTCTTATTTAGTAAATTATAAATTATAATTAAACTATACGAAAATCGACGGTGTTATAGAAGTAAGAAATGGGTTATTAGATCATGGACGTATATTTAAGTTAAATTATGAAAGTGCATTGATATATATATATGTGATATTAAAAAGGCGTACAGGTATATTCAATAATCTATGCAAGTTCAATTACTTAAAAGTTGTATTTGAAACGCCAAGGCATTATGGAGAAATTGTCAAAGGTGATTCTTCACTGAACTTTATTACGAATACCTGTTTAATAAATTTTCAATAGTTTTTTTTATGAAGTTTTTGTACGTTGCAAATTTATTGTGAGAAATATATCAAATCAAAAAATCCTGAAATTTATAATTAAGGATGTAACTGAGATAAATAAAATTAAACTCGTTTTTCTAAGTCTTGCAAATGTCATATTTTTCGAATAAAATTGTCTTTTTTCATAAAATCTTCAACGTGGAATTATTACGAATTTACAGTTTTTTATATTGTTTATAATATGTTTATAATTTTTATGTTGATACGTGTTTACAACTCTTAAACTTAGTAAATGTAATTCATAAAAAAACTTATTATTCGATTGAACGAGGGTTCATAGAGCATTCACCTGTTGCAGAAACAATGGTCTCAAGCAGTAGAAAAATCCGACTTATGTCAGCCACGCTAAGGTTTGGTAGCATACAATTCGTGATATGGCTGTGGATCAGCTGCAATCTTGCTACCCTCGTTTTTGCCCAACATAACTTCTACACAAGTGGTCGTTATGGGAAAAGGGGGGAAAATAACGTTGGTAAGTTTTTGTTAACTCTTATGCATAATTTAAACGATGAATCAAATTTTCCAACAGCTTTCTTATCTCACACTTTATTTGAAAATGAGCTTTATAAACGAGTTTAAAAATATATTAGCACTCAGATTTAAAATTTTATTTTTGATCAACAAGAGCAATTAACTTTAGATTGAAGTAAATTAAATTATTATTAAATTAAAACTCCAACTAAGGAAAGGCGTTTAAGGCCATATATACCATAAGTTACGCGACTTGGAGCTTTTAACCATATTTCAAGTTTTTAGGCAACACATTAAAAAACTAAGAATTAAAATTAATTTTTCGTAGCAAATAAACGTAGAGAAAACGATAAGGTTCATTTGTAGGTAGGAATTGATAAGTAATACATGCCCTTAATGGATTACTAAATTAAAAATTGACAAAGTTCCGTAAACATTCTAGATTTACGCAAAACTGACCAAATTTTTTAGCCAAAATATGTCGCTAAAAATTCATGAGGCTTAAAAAATTCATTGAATTTCCCCCTTCAACAATTCATAGAATCGATTCCTTATTCGAAATTACATCAGCTTAAAGCTAGATATTTAAATAAATATTTTTCAAATACAATTTATTAATTAATATTATATGATGGGAGTATATGAACTAAAAGAAAAATATTTAAAGATGAATAGAGTGAAATCGGAAACTCGAGGGAAAATAAGCCACACGTCTTTTGTGTATATATTCATGGAAGAATGGAGAGTGCAAAAAACTTTTTTTATCTTCCTCTTTTCCCACGCAGAAACAAAAGCAGCGAATTTTCTTTGAATTTTCCTTTGAAAAAAGGAAATGATAAAAATGTGGAGTGTAATCACACTACTGGTCTGCGTAAGCCTATAATTAAAATAGTTCGTTGGTCACATGGTAATTTTGAGTTAAATTCAAGAGGGACTGCAATGACAATTAAATCATTTCAGCTTGAGTTACACAATCTTTGTACATTTCTCCCTCATCGGTATAGAGTTCTAGAAATTCAAAGCTAAATGCACTCTTTTCTCTGGTCTAATTATAGAGTAGGGAAAGTGTAATCTTCGGCTACCTAGTAACCACCAATAATTACGTCATTAGGTAGCTGTTATATATTTATACGATACCTTTGTTCTCTGACCTTTTTATTCTAAAAGCTCTTTCTCATCTCTCATCAGTTTTATTTTTACGATTCTTTGTAATCGAATATTTCCTGTACATTTTTTTATCCTCGTCAGGATTTTGAATGAAATTTAAAAATTTTATATATCATAAACATATAGATGGATCTTTATTATGAACTGTGAAACCCTTTTGCTAAATATATCTAGAACTGTCGGTTAGAGGACGGCACCTCTAAATTCATGTGATCCTTCATTGAAATCTCTGCCTCCGAGTAATGCAGCACTTGTATCAACATTTTTATGCAAAGAAAATACAATCTTTCGTTTGAAAATGTTAACCCTGTTAAAATATTTCAACGACCACATTTTTCAAAGCGTAATACGAGAGTAAAAATTTTATGATTCTTGCTCATAAGTGCGATTTTTATGCAGCCTATTTCAGCATTTATTTTGGATTTATTTTATTTTGTGTGCCAACATTTTTTGGCTTTAAGTATCTCTTTTAATTCTAAAATGCATTTTATACTATAAAGTATAAAATTGAAATAAAATAATAAAATATAAATAAAATGTTATGATCTACTACGCCTCTTTATTATCTCACAAAATATGAGACTAACTTTTTCTGAATAGTGATCACAGCCCCCTAAAATTTAAAGGAGTTTAAATTTTTAAAAGCATTTTTATCAGAACGTTCTGAAATTAGACTGTTGTAAAAATCAGATTTTTGCAGATATTTTAGCTAGGTAAACTTTTATCCTTGACCTGAACAACGCCCATTTTTTTTATTGACTGTACCCCTCGGCCACGCCTGTTTTCCTTGGCACCACCTTTTGATCGCGCCCATTTTCTTTGACTGTACCTTTGGTACATATTTAAAAATTTGGAATTTATTTAGCAGGAGGACTGTTCTTGTCCGGCAGTAGATACGGAAGAAGTGAAACAAGCAACATAAAAAATTCAAAGACCGTGCCAAAAGTTCTGGAGATATCGCCCAGGGTCGACCGTTTCTTCATGGGCAGTCGTTATGGAAAAAGGGCGCATGTGCAATCATATAATATGGGCTCCTTGAAACGCTTCGAAGCAGCCCTTAATTATTTAGATCAAGTTCAGCATGTACAACTCAGAAAACCAGAGGATGGAATAAATTATGACAAAAGCAACGAGAATAATAATAATGATAACATAGAAAAGCATCGAGAATCTAAAGACAACCTGGTTCTATGTAAAATGTTTAGTAAGCATGAGATACTCTCCAATTTTCATTTTTAACATATCACTTTTGAAAGAAAGAAAAAAAAACGTTTCAACCTTATGTATCGTAAATATTAACTTCTCGTGAATATTAATACCATGAGGTTTCCAATCTATTTTCTTATACCAATACTGATCTGGATTTCTTAAATTTTAAATTTAGTTTTGCTTATATTGGATAAAAATATATTTTTTTATATGCACATTTAATGCACACTACAAATAAAAAAAATATAAAAGCACTCCGAGGGGTCGACCACTCTGATTTTCCTAGATATTCTTGGTATTCTTGATATTTCAAAATATTTCGACATTTTCAAGAGACTTGAAAATGTTTAAAAGATTTATTTTTAATGAATTTAAGAGATGTTTCTGAATTCCATGAAGTCTGGTCAATCTTTTAAAATTTTAGGAAGTTTTTCGAAATCTTTTAAAATATATTTGAGATCACTCCAACCCTTTTAAAATATCTTGAAATATGTTTGAATTTAGTTTAAATCATCTGGAATCTCTCAAATCCCTTTAATTAAATCTTCTGTAAACACCTAAAATACTCAACAATTTTTTGGATTCACTTAAAAATTTTTTAACTCGTTTTAAATTCATTTTGTATCCTGATTCTTAAATATTTCTTATATTGTTATATGTGTAGCAATATTCTTCAGCGATGGTTTAGTAAAAAATAGACAATCAAAGAAAATACCTGGGGTGGAAATATTTGGGAATATTCTTTTTAGGGAATATTTTCTGATACACGAAAACTCGGAGTGGTTGATCCGTCTAAGTGATTGATTTTCTCTTAAGAAATTAGAAACTCATATATTGAAACCTTAAAATTGATTTTTTTTTGCAGATTCGAGTCGCTGCTAATGCAAAAAATCCCATTGATTTCACGAAAGTAATATTGTTGTCCCCTTGCTACCTGCTTCATCTAAAAGCATTTAAATCATCGAATAACTGTCATCCACTTGATCAGAATCTGTCTCAAATATAAATTTCTCATATTACAAATAATAATCAATTAAATATGCATTATAGATTAATCTTCACACTAAATAGAAAAATTAATTCCTATCTTTTGAGGTTGTTTGAGATTTATGATTGTTGGACAGAGAAAAAGACATACAAATATGTTGTTACTTTACGTAATTTTTAGGTGTTATTAAGAGAGATATATACAAAAAATATTTATTATTGAAAATAAAAAATTATAAATTATATCTATATTATAAAATATATTATTGAGATGTAAACTCATCTGGCATGAGAAAAATACAGAGAACAAAATATTGCGTTAGATTTTATTTTTTTGAATAGACTGACATCTATAATTTTTATCTATTACCATCTGTTTACATCTATCTAATTATAATTGCTATTGAAATGTTATTATAATTATAATGTTATCATTCTTATAATGGTGTTCTCTAGTCAGGTTAATATAATGAAGAAAATATGTGAAAAATGATGAAAATCAATGGGGACGAAATTCACGTTATTTATTACTTATTGTTATCATGCAAGAATAAATTTCCTTTGTGGAGATTGTAGACTCTTTTCATTAACACTTTTCATACAGGAAAACTGTATCCAGATATTCGCTAAGATGTAAGTAATTTCCTTTTTTTCTCGAATGTAGGATTGTTAGAGAGAAACTGACTTCTTCTTAAGGAGTTCATGGCGCGTAAAATTATTTCTGTTTGATTTGTGCAATTTTATAATGCGCTCCTAAAGAAAAATGTTTAATTAATTGCTTAATTATCATTTTTATTCCTTAAAATGAATGTGAAATAAAATATAACATTCTTTAAATAGCCATGGAATTCAATTAAGGAAACGAGAGTAAATCAGCATAACAAAAAAAATTATCTAAATCCTATAAACATATTTATGTTTTCCTAGGATTTAAAAAATATTTGTTTATACTCTAAAAATGATTTAAATGATCACAGAATGTCTTTTATGTTTTTTATTCTCTATGTTCTAATAAACATAAATTGCTATGTATTGAAGTTTGCACGTCGAGTCGAGCAACTTACGTTATTGCGGTTTGCAGCATAAATAATTGTAGGGTGACTATCTACGCTGGTGTGAATAGAAATATGCCAATTAGAAACTTTGTCACGTATCATTCACTTTCGCTAATGAAAATGAGACGAAGGAAATCAACCTGGCGTTCACGAAATCGAATTAGCGGAGGTATGTAATACCTTCCGGAGAAGAGACATTTTTCTTTTTCCAGTGGCGTAATTTGAAATACTTAACAGAACATTACCCAATACAAATACCATTTTACAAAGAAAAACATTCGGTCAAAATAACTGCAATTATAAATTGTATTTAATTCTAAATGAAGATTTTATCAAGATTTTATACATATTGAATAAAAGTTTATTTTTAATTTTCTTAATGAGTTTTCTAATACTTTTGTCTCAATCAAAAATGGCATATTTCTGGTACAGATTCAATAAAATCATTTTCTTTTTACAGAAAAACACTTTGATCGTTATCGAAGGAGGAAAAAAATTATGTTAGCGTGCACCGATTTTTGCGCGACTTTGGATAAATGAAAAGTAAAAGAGTCATGGCTCTCAGTCCTATTTGGGACCTACTTTTAAACGCGCTGGAGAAAGTAAGAAGAGGAGAAGTGACGGCAGTCGCGTGTTTGAGAAAGTAAAGTCTCGTTCACACGTATGGCAGAACTATATAGGGCAATACGAGAGGAACGCAATTGCGACGAGCCGTGATAAGAAATGTCGTTCAAGTCGAAGAATCTTTAAAGATTCGAGTGGAGACAAAAATATTGGAGACTGCGAAAATAAAAAGTTGCATATTTAATATCGATAAATTGCCTCAACTTACTAATTTATTCTTTTTTGCAATAAGTCCTTACAGAAAGATTAGTCGTTTTCCACAATAGATTTATTCAGTAAAACCGCAAAGCCACTAGAAAAAGCCACAAGCACTTAAAAAAAAAAATGATAGAAAAAAAGATACAGAATCACAAAAAGTAGATTTAAGATATTTTTAATAGTTCTAGAAAGGTCTGAAAAGCGAATACTAAGTATATAAATCATTTTCATAAGTAGGACGAGACATGCCTAAAAGGTGTGAGAAATTGCAGAGTGTAAAGTTTTTTTATCTGCACAAGTATGAGTTCTGTATTTAGAATAAACAACACACACATAAACTTTAGGAATTAAAAAAGTGTACCATAAGCCAATCTATCATCTGTTAGTTTAAAATTGTGATAATGGCCATTACAGGGCAATTTGCATGCGTAATGTGGTCGTTTTAGTTTCACTCTTTTCATGATGTCACCACAAACGAGTGGCAGCAGACCGTAGACGGAAAATTTCCCTGGAAATTCTAGGGGCTCTGATTATTAAGAATTATAGTTGCAAATAATTTCTTATTATATGGTAATTCGTATCTCAGTCAGGAAAGCATTTACAACTTTGCGCTGCTCTAATGAGCAAATTCATGTACCATACATATACAAATTAATCCAACAAGCACTCTTGGTACCTTGTACAATGAACTTTCCGCTGAGCGGAGAGTCGTATGCCACTATGCCACTCTTTATTGCACTATAATTTTAGTTAGATTTAGATTTCTAAGCACAAATGAAAGTGTTTGCGTATTTATGTTCATGAAATCAATTTCTATTTAGTGAGCCGAACAACTTTTAAAATTTCATTTGCAGTTTTTAATTAATGATCTTCTTAACTGCATTGTTAGTATAATTTGAGCTCTGCACTTGAGTTCTTTATGATGCAATATATTTACAGTGATTTATTGCCAATTTAAAGGCTTTGAACTTTGATTTTAAAGTCCTATATTATAAAGCATTTTTTAATATCCAGAGAGATATGTGTCGAGAAATTTAACGATCTCTAAAATTAAATCAGTGGAAGTGCACTGATTTCCAGTAGATTTTTAGTCACTGAGAATCAGTGGAATTCAGATGAGTTGAAAAAATGTTAAGTATAATTTAAAAATATGAATAGTGTTTCTGAATTCCATAAAGCAGGGTTTGAAACATAATTAAAATAAAATAGAATTAGTTTATAACACCCTTTAATATTATCTTTTGAATGGATCTGGTAAAAATATTCTAAAAGCTTTTCTTAACATTTTTCCAAATATATTTATCAGTTCAAATTAAAAAAAAAACTTTATTTTCATCAGATTAGTCGTCTGATTCGGGCAGATTTCATATAGTATTTCTAATAGTTTGAAGAGCGTTCATTAAATTTCTAATAACTTTAAAGAATATTAATGGATTTCAAAAGTACAATTTTATTCCTACCATTAGTAAAAACTATAATATATTCTCAATTTAGAGAAAGCCTTATGAAGATTTATAAATGACGGTGTTAATTTTTTTTTTGAGGAAAAAAAATGTAATAGTTGAGTTGTGAGATTGGAACTACATAATGAGTAAGAAGGAAAAATTTTAATCAAGAAAATGGGTATGCTGTGTAGTAATGTGTGAAATCATCAAAGCGCATCGTCTGTATCCACTTATACATATTACCACCATATACATCAAGTAAAATTTCAAGACCAGAGACTGACAGTGAGAAGCATATATTGGACTTTCAAGCCCGAGAAGAGAAAGTTATATGGAAGAACAACTGACTGCTAGACTCGGCTAGCTAGATACAGGGAGCATCGATGATCGCAATGATCTGATCTGTTGGGTTTGGCCTACATTTTTTGCCTCCAATTGCATGCATGCAATTCTTCCGAACACACCTCGCAAATTAATTGACTATTTTCTTCACGTTTCACACCTTAGTCTACCGTATTTTGAAAATTCAATTCAATTTCAATCATCATAAATGAGAATAAATAAATAAATAATACTTCAATATTTTTAAAAATACATTTTTTATTTATCCATAGTAATTTTTTTGTATTGATGAGTTTCTGCTTACAGAAAACATTTTCTAGGCCACTTATAGCCACAATTACTAAACCCTTTCATTTTAATAACTTTGCTATTAAAATTAAAACTTTGTAATTTCTTAAAATTCTTTAAAATCTCTTAAAATCTTTTGAAACTGAATCTATTGAAATACCTCTATATATTTTTAAAACTCTTTATTATACGGAAATCCACAATCTTTACAAATTTTTGTAATCTCTGCAACAATTCTTGTTTTACTTTGAATATTTGAAAAGTTATTTGTACTTTTTCCATTTATATATTCAAAACATCTTTCTCTCTTATAAATTTCAAAGAATCCTCCATTATTTTTTCTCCAACCAACCTCGAGTAATTCAAAGTTTCAAGGCTGTCTCAAAAAGTGGACAAATATAGACAATTAAACAATGCATCACGAGTCACATATTATGTTTTAAAACCTTGTAACTAATGGTTTTACCCGAAGACGTTCACCTCACTCTATTGGCTATTCGTATTCATAACTTTAAAGTCAGCTCTTTCACTTTCGTTGTCGCCTAAGGAGCTAATTTGCACATCAATTCGTGATCAATCTTTTCGCAAATTTCTCGCCTCGAGTCTCCAGATGAGTCAAATTAGTACTCGGAGCTTTCTCGCACTTACGCAATGAAAAATAAGATAACCGCCGGTTTCTAAACGTGTAAGAGGCAGAGAGTCAGCTGCTCGAATTTCTGTTTATTTTTTTCATTTCAGAAATAAGTAACATTAGTAAAAGTCCATATTTAGTCATTCAGAATTCTGAAAACAATTAATATGTTTCTGTAATAAATAGAAAGAAGAGATTATTTGTATATATGTATGGTTATTTATACCCACTTGTTTATTATTGTAAAAAAAAGATACAAGACGTAAAAGTTATTTCAAGTGAATTAACTAAATTAAAGAAATTGGAAAAGGAAGTCCAGGAAGAAAATTTGTCCAGGAAATAATAAAAAATGAAGCAGATTGCGCAGTCGTCCCATGTAAACTATTTTGGCATCACCAATGTTTATGTGTGTAATTTATACGAGAGGGCACTTTCGCTCTGTGTCCCAAATAACGTCACCTTAGGATTCCACTCGGTTTTTGGTGAAACTTTTACTTTCTTCGTGCCCGGTAGTATTCATATTGATAATAAATTACGTAAAAGTTTGATTTGATTATAAAGAGTTCTAAAACTGGTATTCTGGATACTCAATCAGAGAATTTATATTTTAGATGTAATTAGATTAGAAAACATTTTTTTTCACTGTCATCTTCTGATCTCGTTTAATATTCAAATTTAAAAGACAAAATGCGCAGGATGTCATTCTTTTGAAATATATCAACTGTTTAAACACCATAAAATAATTATCATTATAATAAACAATGGGAGAAAAAAATTTAGATTATTTACGCTTGAGTCACGCGTTTTGTTGTTTTTGGACCGAAAATGGGAAAGTGGGCGAAATCATAACATGTGTGTGAAGGTGATAAATTAATGCGAATTTATCAAACTATTTCGGACGGCCGAGGCTGGTCCGTTTCCCAAGTGTGCCATAACTTTCTCCACTGTTTAAATAATATTTCACGGTATCACGAATTTCTTGGTCCTATTGTCCTAAAGACGTAAAGATGAATTTAAGTGCCTTGGTGTTCAAAGGGAGAGTACCTATATTCATTCATTTTTTCATCCAAGCCGGAAGTATACCATACTACAGATATGTAATTATTTTATTATGCTGAAAAAACATTAGAAATAAAATTGTAATTAACAATAATTCTTAAAGTAAATCTTGATGTATTCTGATTTCTTAATCTAGTTAAATTATAATAAAGTAAATCAGAAGCTTTATCATTATTACTAATTAAATTTCAAATGTAAATCTATTCTCTTATTTCATAAATCCAAATAAAATGTTATGTTTATTTAAGAAAACCATAAAACATAAAATATTGCAATAAGTCTCAAATATGCTGCAGGGATACTTTCCAATTAACCACATTTGTGGTCCGCTGAATATCGATTTCTTTCTCCGGATGAGATGTTTCCTCTTCCTCTTCTTTAAACTGAAAAAAGGAAATTTTTTGAGGAAAATGATCTCATTAATGAAAACAAAGATGTTGTTGCTCGTTTCACCTTTGATTTCAAGAGCAAAAGTTATAATAACAACTTTCGCTTTTCATTTCAGTTTACTGAGTAAAAAATTATATTTATCGTTTTTCTCAATATTTGTTTTTCCTAATATATTCAATATTCATATATCCCTATTAAAATTACACTTAAAGTAAATGAATGAAAATCACAATAAAGGGAAATTGTAATTAATAAATGAGAATGAAAGATCGAGTGAAACGACATAGTGCGATAGCGAAAGCCAGTTTGTCAGCTTCCTCTCGGATAGTTGACGAGAAATCTTTGATCGCAAATCAAACACTCCTATTTTTGGTTGTTCGTGTTTTTTTTTATAGAAATGCATTGACCCCATGAATGACCTTGAGTTTAAACTTCTTCATTTCGTCTTTTACCTCTTGTTAGCAATTTAAAGTTCAACTAATGGAAGATAAATATTATATATTATTGAGAAAATGAAGCATAAGATTCATCTGCAATTTGAGACATGCTTCTTCAAGTACGACCTGCGCGGAAAAATTTTAAGGTCCGAAAATTTGTCCACACGATGCAAAATTCGAAAAGTAAAAAATAAAGTAGGAAGTTTTTGTCCGATTTCAGACACACTTGTTTTTTCAGGCTGTTTTCTCTAAATCTATTTTGCATTTTAAACAGACAATGGGTTAAAGTTGTTTTGCTAGTGATCTTAAGAGACCATCTCCTCAATTGTTTGAAGACGGCGACAAACCGTGTGAAATTGCGCGAAGAACCTGGAAATTTGAAAATAAGTGCTTTTAGAATGGTGAAAAAATAGGCATTGCAGGTTTTGACAAAAAAGAAACTGTTGCGTGAAAAGTCAACGTCAAGCAAAAGTTCCAAGTACTATTATTAAAATGATTTCATGCTTCACGAAACACTTGTTAGTTGAAAGTAATTTTTTTTACTGTTGATGACATCAGAGTCTAATTGAAAGCAAATGTACTCTACTTATCATTAACATGTCGCAGGTGAAACAGCAAACTGATAATTGTAGAAAAAAGAAGTTAATTTTCATAATAGATACAGTTTTTCTTTTATAGAGTAACACATATGAATCTTTGTGGAAAGCTTTTGTGAAATCATTTTCAAATTTCAAAGATTTCAAAATATTTCTGAATATTCAAAGTATCTTAACCCCTCGGGAATAATCAATTTCAGAATTAATAGTTTAACACCTCAGCGTTTCCCATATAAATCCTCTGAAAAAAGATGATCAAGAATCAAGATCATTATCAAAAACCAGTAGCACTTTCCCCTTCAACTCTCGATATCTCGTGTTAAAAATTCTCTCCGAGGAATCAGGAGTCTTCTGCAATCGGAACTGGTCTCAGCGTTCTGGTTCCGGTGGAACCAGAATGACCTCAGCTCCTCGTCTTCGTGATATAAAAGGAATGGGAATGGGAATGAGAATGGGGAAAGAATGATCATTGCAACGATCTATAGTCACCATTATTATATTATATGTATCTCAAGGAATCGTGGATTGTGAAGGGAAAAGCAAAAGGTGGAAAGGCGAAGCCGAAAGACGACTGACTGGTAGGATAGGGAAGAAGCCTCTGAGGAGGAGGAGGTGGCCACGAGAGAGTTTTACGTACCGAAATGAAACTACAAGCCGGAGAAAGTGAGAGCCGACGTAGCATACGGTAGGTACGAGAAGGCAGCCGGTCGGACTCCTCCAGGCCTGAGGATAGATATGGTGTGTAGACTCTGTAGAAGACACCATCAACTCCTGTAATCCCTCTCAATTTACTCTTGTTTGTCCACCTTCTGTCTGCGGGAGTACATCACGGGCTCGTTTTCTCTATAAAAATTGGCTCCCCTCATCAAAACCCAAAAAGTTTATCACCAATGTCGGAAAGTTGGACGAATTCATAAAAAAGTGAGTCAAAAAGTGCACCAGATACACCAAGGGGGGAAGAAAGTTCATCAGAAAAAAAAGAGAGAAGAAAGTAAAAAAAAATCATCAAAGTTGAAAAATCATCAAAAATACAAGAAATTCATCAATTTTGAGGAAAAGATGCGAGATTGAATATTCTTCACAGTCAGTACCAACAAAGATTAATAGCTTCAAGGTCACGTGAGAAAATATTTTTTATGACTAAAGTCTCCATTTAGTAGAGCAAAAATTGAAGATTCTGAGGATAGAAGATGCGATGGACGGAAGTTGGAGAGACTGAAGATTGAAAAACGGATTTGGAAGAAGGGTGTTTGGAGTTTTGTGACGAAATGTAAACGGAAGTGACAGTGAATTTTGGTTTTATAGTTTCCTGGTGGATGTTTGATATTCTTATTTGTTTTTTGATTCTTTTTTGAGAATTTCGGATCGGTTATAGTGCACTTTTTGTGTTATGGTGTCGATAGTTTTCGTTCTAAAGGGACGAAGATCGAATTCTGAGGAGAAATTTAAAAAAGAGGATCTTCTGTGTTCAAGAGATTCTGTTCGTGCGGATCTTTAGTCATCAGATTATCCAGGATTAGTTGGAGTCTCGTCTCGAGTCGGTGAGTGATGATTTATGGGTTTAGCAGCGAAAGGAAAATTTCACTAGAGAGGATTCTCAGATTTTTTACAATTAGCAATTAGCATTCGAAAATTTCATTTTGGTTTATAATTCAACTTATAGTAAAATCAAATAATTAATTGGAACGATGATATCAATGTTAAGGGAATTGAAAAAAGAGAAAAACTGTCGGTTGAGTGCCTTTCATAATTACCGCAATGTTTTAAGTCTTGATGAGTAAGATACATAAACATGCAATCTTAAGGTACTGTCTTAAGTGATAACTTGGAAAAATATTTACTATCTGACCTCGAAAACTGGCCCAGCCCATCTCTTGTCTAAAAAAACTCGTGACTTGATGTCATTATCTCTTTACTCGCCATACGAGATATTAAGATCAAACTTTAGAAAAGAGAGCAAAACGGATGTTTCTCTTTTTATTATCAGCATGTCCTAATTTTTTCAATCGTAAAATCATACTCTTTCAAATATACTTGAAATTGAAATAAAAACCGTCGCATCGTAAAGGGATATAAAATTTCTTGATCCGGATGCAAATGGATCCGGAAAGTGTAACAATGATAGAAAAAACATTTTCTAATATTATGCAAGTAAAATTTGAATTATGTAACAATTGAAAAGAATAGAAAAAGTTCAAGTCGCTTTCGTCTTAATTCAAATTTAACGAATGCGCTATTGTTTCATTAAACAGGATTTGACTTACTTAAATAAGTCTCGACTGGTCACCAGAGTCAGTGAAAGTATTTCCTGTCTTTCAAAATAAAATATTAGTCTTTCTGTAATTTCCACGCTTACGTGAGCGCATCAGTGCCACTAGAAGCCTTACCCAATTTTCTTCCTTTGTGTCAAAAGACGCTAGATTCCTTGACAACGTTAACAATGATCCATATTTCATTTTTTCCTGTCAAACAGTGAAATCACCGCTCATGCCGAATGGAGATTAAAATAAAAAGTTCTAACCAGGTTTTCAATTGCTTAATAAATCAAATTCAAACTTATTTAGTATGGTCTTATATTTTTTGACAATCGAAATACTTTTAATTCAAAAAGAAAAAGTAACACGAAAATGAAATCTTCATCTGAAAATATGATCGGCGAATAAAAAGATGCCAATTCATCTATAAAAATTGGATTGTAAAAGTGTCCACAATAATAATAACATAGATATGAAAACAGTCAATCATTTTTCGTCTCGAGTTGTTTTGTTTCTCGTAAAACTAAAGTCATTGTTTCTTATTGAAATGATTAGTCACGAGCGACAATCAGTTTACAGACGGAAAAGTGCTCGCAGTTAAATAGCAGTAACGCGCGAAAAAATCCGTTACACAATGGAAAGTGTTCGTCATGAAAGGGTATCGGTGAATTAGACCGCAAAGAGCGCCGTTTCAAGGCCACGAGAAAGAGTTTAGAACCCGTGAGGTCGAAATTTCTTCAAACCGGTTCAGCAATCTGTTTTAATATCTTTTGAATTTTCACATGTCAAGTTCACAATACATAAGATCAGAAATGAAAAGATTCCGTCACGTACTCATGAGCCAGGAAGGCCCAAAGATCGTCGACGTCAACTTCACCGATCTCCGAGAGATTAAAATTTTCTCCATGCTTTCAACGCGTCATTTCATTTCTGTAACGGTTTCGTAATCATGAAATTAGAGAAGAGGAGGACTTTGGACCAAAATAAAAACACTAATGGGCCAGAATCCGGTCCCTTTATAATTATAGATTCATTTTTATATATATTGAATTTTTTATATGAGGTTCCAAATGTAAATTTTTAATTTGAAAGTCATAAATTCCAATTTCTTTTATAGGGATATTTATATATAAATTATTGCAGTAATCACATTGCGTATAATTATTATGGATTGTAACATATTTTTATTGCTCTTAGTGCAACTTTATAGCTGAGACTTTTTTTTTGTTTCCTATGATTTAGTATAATTTTTTGCCATTTTTGAGATTATGAAATAGAAAATCGTTTGAGCGTTGATTTAACAGTTCCTTTTTTAATTCTAGTTTATAGAAGAAAGTAGTATTGTCTTATTTATGTTTTATTATGAAAATCAGTAGAAGAAAATGCAGTGTTTTGCAAGTTTTGTAATTCACTGATTTTTTTTTTTAAAGACGTGATTACAAATTTATTATCAAATTATTTATACTCCCTTGAATCGGTCCCATAATTTCGAAACGTGACCATGGGCTTAAAAATTGAACATATTGTTATCAATTCGTTTGCTGCTGAAATCATCTAAATCATTCGGATGTGAAATGATTTCAATTCCGCGTATAGAGTGTTTTACTCGATAATCGAGACTAAGTGCGAAATAATGACTCTTGAAGAATCTTCGCTTTCCTTTTGATTTGGCATCCATTCTTTACCTCTAACTGGGCTTTCGAAATAATATTGTATCTCTATAAGTTTACAAGCAGGTGTGTCTATTAGCATAAACTTCGAATAAAGAATGGTGCACTTTTCGCTTTCTCAGCCGCGAGATTGTTTCTCTTTTGGTACGATTTTTTTATTCCCTGAAAACGAAAGTCCAGCAGATTACAATTTATATAAATGTATCTTCATCAATCTAAACCAGGAATAAACGTCGAACAATTCAAGTTCATTCCAAAGAAGCTTTGAGAAAATTCAGTGGAAAAATTCAATTGAATGCCAAAAATCATCATATTTAAAAATAAAAAAGCTCAAAATGAAATATGAAAAAGCTCAGAATATGTTAAAAAAAACAAAAAGGATTAATAACGAGTACTCTAGAGAATAATCCTCAAAATCGGATGATAAATTATGAATTTTTTTTTTTCCTTTTACAATTGATAATTTTGTAATTGCGAGTTGAACACATCGTCATTAACAATATGGACTTTCACGAGCAGCTGGAAAACGAATATTCTGTACAAGATGAAACTACCATATATACTTTCGACTTAACTCTGTATGTTTTAGAAACGGACATATCTACACTTATGTGTAACATATATTATGAATCAATGTCCATAAGATGGTGTGAAAGCTCGTAAATTCCGCATGTTATTTGTTGTTAAAAATTATCATCGCTATTCAAGTACATTATCACTCAACAACGTAATACTTATACAAATGCGTAGGTGGAAAATAAAGAGGACTTTTCACTTTTCAAATGAAAACATCTACAGTCTCGAAATTTACTATTTGGTATAATGTAATTTGAAAGATACAATAAAATCACCAATTTTTTCTACTATTATTAAAAGAAAATTGATTGATTGAAATTTCTCTTCGCCTAGATTAAGTGTTTTTTTAAGATTCTCTGAAATTGACAGTAAATATAGGTGTGTTCCAATTTATCTGAGGTACTGATAGCGAATAATAATAGTAATGATTCTCTCAATCTACATCATGATAATGACGTATAATAAAAATGATAGAAAAGTGAAAATTACAATGATAATGATAATGATAATGACGATGACGTCATCGTTTATAATAATCAGATCGGAGAGTAATTTTCCCTTCGCTTGCTGAGGTGGGTGGAAGTTCATGAACATGAACTTCACACTGTTAATAAACATGCAAGAGCATACTTTCACTTCTGTTTCTGCCTATGGTGTGGATACACAGGACAGAGCCAATGACCTACTAACACATAGAACCGTTCACCCAGCTCAGTCAAGAACAAGGACGTTTTTTGTACTTCCTCAATTGGAGTCCATCTCAATTTTTTATTCATCAACTTTTCTCAGAATAATCGAAAAATGCTGAGTAGACTGATATACAAATCAGCACAACTGGAATTTTTTCATTTGGTTAACGGTTAAAATGAACTCGCTTTAAATTTGAAAATTTAATGAAATTTGCAATTTGTGCTAAGTCTGATTTCGCAGAAAGCAATGTTCCAAATAAATCGCATTAAAAACTGAAATTTGCCTCACGCATAAGAAATCGAAAGAATCATTCTGATTAGCTAAACTTGTTAAAAATCCAGTGTTAAACGTACCATGTTAAACTTCAAGAAGGAAAAAAGTGAATCAACACTTCTGCATTAGGTGCATGAGTGCTCCTCGTAAATCTCGCAGGTTATTAATTGCCTTCCTCGGAGATGAGCTCGCTAGCTGAAATTTAATCCTTTCGTTGCGAAGAAAACGAATTGATTTGAGGACTTTCTCCTTATGGTTGCAATCGAGGCTCCAGAGAAGAGCAACTCATCGCACTTCTCCTCTCGACCTGCAATTTTCTCCGATCAACTCCCGCTTTATTATTTATTAACATAATTATGTTACACAACACGGATACGAGCAGCGACTGTAGAGAGTGCCGGACGTGTCGACTGTCGAATTTAGATGCATAAGGATAGTACCTACATGTTTTCGAGAGAGCCCCAGCACGAAACTTTTACGCAGAACGTTCGATGAAAGTTGTTTGATCCTCGTTTGTTTTCATTATATCGAAACAATTATATCGCTCGAAAGTTTAAAGAATCAAATGGATTGTAAAAGGCAATAATATTCACTTCTATTTGGATGAAAAATAAACGTCATCAAACTTGAAATTGAAATTGACAGCAAACTTATAAATTATCAGACGTTACCTATTTCATGTTTTCTGGGAATTTGTTACCTTTTGAACTTTGGTCATTGGTAAGGTTGAAACATCTGAAAAATTATTGACATTGGTATTACAGGATTATTCTAGGTCATTTCCGGTTTGGCAAAACTGTTTCGGATCATTAAAATAATAGAAAAAAATATTTCTATTTGATACCTGCAGTTTGTAAAAATCTTTTGAATTCTTTTAATATCCTTAAAAAACCTAAAAACCCTTTAAAATTCCTAGTAATTTTTTTAAATCGCTTGAAAATTTTTCAAATTCCTTGAACTCTCCTGAATTTAAATTCTTTCAAATCCCCAAAAGCGCTTCAAATTGTCTAATATGAAATTAAATCTTATGAAATCTCTTTAAATCTCGTGAAATCCTTTAAAGTCTCTACGAAATCTAATCAAAGTACAATTCCCTTGAAATTCTTTAAAATCATTAACAATACATAGAGATTTTTTTAATGAGGAAAATCGTTTATGGTCAGTTTAAACGTGACAATTAAACCTTGGTTTGATTCTGAATACCATCAAAGCAAGACATATATCTCTAAAGCGGTGAAAATAGCCAGTAGAGCTTATAAAAAGTATTTTTTTCTCATAGAGACTGTGAGGCCTGAATTATAAATAAGTAAATTGACTTGTTTTAGATATTTTCTTTCTTCTTTGTTGCGTAATAGAGATTTGCTATTTTCGCATGAAGCAATCGTATGATAAAATGCGGATGCTTCTCGTCGTTTAAAATATTTATACGTCTATAGGAAGAGTGACTTTTTATGTAAACGGCGTTCAGTTCCGGGAAGAGCCTTTTTACTTTCACTCATTACAAACTGACATGACGCAAAGATTATTTCAACTCACTCTTCACCTTTTCAATTTCTAGAATTAAGAGGACCATGAAAAAAATATAAATTTATAGTACAGAAAAGGGTTTTGGGTATTATGCCGCATAAATTAAGTTATATAAATTTTCTTTTCTTCTCCGTGAGCTCCTAACGGGTTTACGGGTTCATCGAACTGATGATTCACTTTGGCATGACATCAGATGAATCACCATTATATAATAATATACAATCATTTTCTTCTAATTGTCGCATTCCTTTTACACCATTACATCATTGCATCATAGAAGAATAGGTGCAACAGTGAACAAAATTATAATGGAATTTTTTTGTGGTTCATTTTAATGAAGGGAAATTGTAAGAGAATTGTGTTCGTAAATTGTTATGGGATTTGGTTGATTGAGTAATCCTTAATCTTAAATTCTATGACGGGGCAAAAATTCTGATTGGTGGTAGTCATCAATTTGAAATAGTGCAACATAAAAATGTGAAAAAAATCCATAAAGGAAATTAAGTAGTTTGCAGTGAAGTAATCTTATATTATCGTATAATTTTAAGTTCCTAATAAGAATTTAATAGAGCTTGGGTATTAATAAAATTAGAATACTTATTTGTACAGTTAAAATAGGAACTGTTTTCATTTTATAATATAGTTTTATTTACGACTTGCTCCTTTACGTGTGACAGTTACACTTTCGTTTTTATCACATATATAGTCATGTTGATTCATTCATTTTTTAAGCCCGTATGAGTAAAATGAAATTTCCGACTTGACCTATGAAATCGATGACTATACAGGAAGGAAAAATATATTTTTCAGTTTATCTAGCTTTCTAATAGTACATATCTTCCAAAAATGGATGTTAACATTTTTAATCTCCTATTTTTTTTTCTTTTTTAGTAACACTACGATGGTGATGAAGTCGAACCACTGGTTTCTCATGGGAATTGTCCTGAGCCTTCGAGCGATCTGCCAAGCAACAGAAGATATCGAATTTCCTTCGAGCACAAAATTAGCATCAAATTTACAAAATTCTGATGACTTTGTAGGCGCAGTTCTAGCAGTAGATCGAGATTCTACAAATAAGGAAAACAACAGAACAGATTCAAACTTGAGTCTCATTCGAAAACGTCGATTTATTCGATTTCCAACTGGTCCTGGTTATGCATTTGAAGGAGGAGGCGGACAACAACACCCTAGGTCAATTGGAATTCCCAATAATGTTCGATTTGGGCCTCAGGCCCAATTTTCGACCTGGCGACAACAAAAATCATTTTGGCGACCTCCAGTTTCTGGACCACCTTCGGTTCCAGGACCTCCTGTTCCAGAATTTTCAAGGCCAGTTATGAGCCATCGGACACCCAGACTCATTTTCCGGGACAATGATTTTCCTGTCGCTACCGGAAGTGGAGTCAGCAGTAATTTTTTCCAATCTAATCAACTTCCGGATCTCGAAGAGGAAGTCAGAGGTATAGAACTTTGAATCAATTTTCTGACTGGCAATTTTAGAATTATTGACTGTATTATACACTGTGAATTTAATTTTTGAATCTATGTAGCAAGTTTAACATTAATTTTTAAACAACTAGAGCTTGGCTGCATTTACTAATAAATAATTTTTTCTCCTTTCGAATATTGCAAGTTTTAAACTAAATCTAAATCTTTCAAAAACGACGAGGAAGAATTCCTTCTAAGTTTTTGAGACAATTTTCACAGAATAGATGATTTTACGAATTTTCATCAAAATTGTAGAGCGGAAATATTTAGCATTCAATGGTCCCGAATTTCCAGTCGAGAAGTTCAGAGATACGAGTTTCTCCTTTGAGAAATACAACTCTGAAATTAGATAAGACATCCTCGATCAGACACGCCTGCCTTGTCCCACCAAGATCATCATTTTTCACTAGACAATGCAGGTTTCGTTTAAGTAGAGTAAGAAGATTTCGATCAGACAACGTTTTTTCCTTATCTGATTCTTCATATTCTGCACATTAATAATTCTTCTTCATTAAAATCTGTGTCAAATTTACACCTATGTTTTTAAATCCGAGAAGAGAAAGTTCAATTAAATATAAAATTAATTATCAATTCTATATTCTTATATATATATGTATATTACTAAAATTCCCTGTATTCATCTAAATATTATCAGATCGGGTGCATTTATATTATTTTTAATTTTTTTTTCAGATCACCGAAAGCAAATATACAACGATTACCCGCGAGTCGAAACCGGTACGTTTTTCAAATTTATTTTTTATCATCAAATAATTTCTCTGATTCATACAATACGCTTTATTTCCATTTGAATTGAGTTTTGAGGTCGATATTCTTATTATCTTTTTCATTCAGGAAGCGGCGATTCTTAGTCCTCCCATTAAATCAATTTTTGCCATTATCAGAATAGCTTTACAATTCCAAGTTATTTTAATGGAATTTGAAAAAATTTATTAGGAATAAAAGTCTGGATCTCGGAAGCTGTTTAGATATACATTAGAATTTAGTTTCTAATTCCATTTGTACACTAAAGTTTTTCTTATTTACGGACTTCTTGGAGTGTATAGCTATACTTTTTAAATCCAGTTAAAGTTTTTCTAGATTACTGACTACTTGAATTCCTGTGAATAATGAAAGATACGAAAAACTTTGTGTTCTAAAACGTAGCCTTGATAGGTCTTTCTACAGTATTAGTTTCCTTCCTGGTGATAATTTTACTTAGTTCCGATATTATTTGATACTTTTCAAATCGAATATCCATTTAATTAATCTTGTAAAATGTACACAATTTGACTGCATAAAAATTAATATCAAGCTTCCGGTGATTAAGAAACGAATATAGAATCAAGAGTTGATTCTGCAATTCATTAAAACACTGCCTTGGGCGACTATAATTATGTTATTTTAATAATGACTATTAGACAGACGGACAAAATAAAAAGTAAATATTATTTTAGAATTGCGATTCACTCTATTCTCTATTCATGTTCGAAAACGACTTAAGAACAAATTTTCATAGAAATCAATAAAATGAGAATGTAAAAAATTAATTGAGCGCGTGCGGTGATTTTTGGCAAATTCTGTGCAGAGTCGCGAAAACAAAAAAGACCCCTTTGGGAGGGTGACGATTCATTTTGCGCTGACGGACGGAGCTGTGAATTTTTTCTAACGTGCTGGATGTCGGCCGGTTTCTTGGACGGAAGTTGCGGCGGATTAATGTACGCGTGTTGTCATCGGAACAAAGAATCGGCTAAGGCATCAAGTTCCGATTATAATCTCGTCGACGCTGCTAGAGAAGAAAATCAGCTTCTCGCAACGGATTCTTACCCCGAAGAGACGACTAACGAGGATCGTAAGTTTCTTAAAAAAAAAAAAGAAAAGCAGAAAATAATTGAAAAATTGAAAGAAAATTTATTATCGCATGCTCTACTGACAATTTTCTCTGAAACAGCACTCTCGCACATTGGCAGCACGCATTTCTTTTAACTTGTATCTCATATGGAATCACTAACTTTTTCATTCGAAGACAAAAGAAAATATAATTTCTAACATTTAAAAAAGTCTGATTTAAATTCCTTGTTATAGTTATAGTTATAGTTATAGTTATAATTCCTGATGTATAGAATTGACGAAAATCTATTTCTTTTTTTTTCCATTCGTCTTACAAAATAAATTGT
>JAUESI010000036.1:1082826-1107352 GCA_032275145.1 Synergus laeviventris
TCAAAATGCATTCTTCCAAATTTTCATACTCCCTTCACGAAGAAGACTTTTTCGTCGAGGGCATGTATAAATTTCAATATTAGAAGATGTAGTGGAACGAGTAAAGTAAACTGAGGATGTAAGTTTCTTGTGTAAGCAAGGTGTTAACTTCTTTTTTGATCCTCCGACCTTTACATATGAAGTCTTGTCTCGAGCGTGTCTAGACCCAGCTCTTCAGAATAAAACTGAGAGAAGCGTGAGATAAGCGTGAAAGTTTTTGCTTACTTAACACGCGCCACCAAGAAAAGTCGCTATTACAAGCGACACTTTCAAAATAGTTTTTTTTTTCCTTCCTCCCCTATTCTCAGAAAAAACACAATTTTATCAAAACTTTTATTTCCTGAAGTCGCTAAAATCTTGATTGTAAATCTCCTAAACAAATATCCTTCTTATAATTATTCGATCATTCAGAAACTGTTCAGTAACAGCTGATTATTATCAACTGATACAATTATTGAAATTTGATAAATCAAATTAAATTTTATAAGAGATCTATCACCATTATTAATATTCTACTTATATGGTTACATTCTCATTTTATAATTGATTCCAAAATATTGCGGTAGATTGTAATACAAAAGTGTGATTCGATAAGAGAGACTGTTTTATTATAAATTATGCAAATATTAGTTATAAGTAATCAATTTATGAAGAAGGAAAAACTATGCAAGTTTTAATGATTACGGCCCTGAGACTTACTACATTGTGTAACATGTCTGTCTGACCGTGCCAGACTACTCCACTTTGCCACCCTTCACTCTTAGAACCCTTGTTACAATAGGCTTAAGGTCCATGGACCAGCACTCGAGGGCAAGGGAGGAAATTGCAAGAGTCATCTCGCCTCTTCTTCTCACTCTTTCATCCCTTTTTTCGTCTTCCTCTCTTTCTTTTTTGTCTCTCTTTAACTCTCTCATTCTCCCATTCTCTCCTCTCTTTTCTTCAAAACGTCTACGGAATTCCACTTACGCGTCTACGGTGGTATAAATGCGGAAACCCATAGCAGATTTCTATCGCAGTACACATTTACTCGGCGGACAACCTTCTGATTTATTTTCTCCCCATGAATCGTCCTTCTTGGACTTGTATATTTTTGCCCCTAATCACTTTTTCTGACTCTAATTCGATTGCGAGAGAATTATTGAGTGATATTTAATTTATGATCTTAGATTTGCAATTCTAAGTATTCTAATGTTTATTTTTATTTATTACTGTGTTCATTCCAAAGGTAAATTATTTTTCTTTTCTTAAATGCATGCCAAACTTGGCCCAACTTTGGAAGCCAAGTTACCAATAGTGGCCCAAGACTGGCCAACAATTAATCAAAATCATTATATCAAATCATTACATCTACTCGAAGCAAAGTTGATAGTTTCGGTAACTAATTGATCTGAGATTTACAGTGGATATAAAATTTTTTGGAGAACAATTTTTTTATGTAATAACTTCAGAAGTGAATTTATTGTATCACAGCTTACAGGATTTATTGTATCGATTTTCGCGAAAGCAGAACTGGTGTTAACATTTATCACCGTTCAGACATAAAACTACTATATTCGTTTTTCCTTTGGTATCAATAATGCATATGGCCAAGTTGGGGGTCATGAATAAGCTGAAATATATTGTATCACAGAAAATCCGTGCAGAAATTGCCAAATTTGTTCCTTATTGCAAGTCGGGCCCCGATCGGACAAAATCAATTACAGAGCAGAGAAATAAAAATAAATAAAAATACAGCTGCCAAGTTTGGTCATCTATTGAGGCGCTGATCGGGCTCTGCGTTTCATTTTGAGCCTGGTCCCGCCTAAATAGCCCTATCAGATCCATATGAAAATGTCTGCCCTAGGGCACGGTTTGTAATAAATATGGTATTTCAAGTAAATATTTATACAATAAATTACAATACTTCTACAAAGCTCCCAAGCAAGCAAAAATTAGAAGTAAGCTATAAAATAATTCATTTGACCAATTGTTTAATTCCTAGAAAAATCTTTCGGAAAATAAAGTCGAATAAATAAAGTCAACGACGAATCTTTTATTATGTTTGCCGTTCTCTGATATAAAAAATACTTCCAGATTCTAGGAAACACTTGAAAATATCAGTAAGTCCTCCACACAACTCAAGTTCTAACGACTTCGCGTTGACATAACTGGAGAGAAATGAAACGATTCTCCCCCTTGCGATTGGACACTCGATTAAGCTCGACCCACTTCAGGACTTCTTCTTAAAGAGAATGATTTTTACGGTGACCCGGTGATTAAAATATGCTTTTTGAAGAGTTACAACGTGGCAAGGTGATAAAACCCTTTTTTGGGACCGTTGGCTGATGTAATGGTTTCGTTTTCCAATAAAATTCAATGTTCTCAGTGCCTGTCGAGCTATTAAAGATGGTACGGATTGTAGACGAGCATATTGTGGAAATTCCGCAATGGTGGTTGGTGGGAGGAAGGATAATTCTGAGGCCTTTGTAGGAGATAAAGAACAAGTAGGAAAAACGTGGATCGATATGCGATACGTATATCATATTTATTCCAGAAAATGACACTGGATAACACACGCGAGGTACTCGATGAATGCAACTTTCCTTTTGAATTATTCATGACTTAAATCCAGTTCTTGTCTTTTTCTCCTTTTTAAAAATATGTTATTTCTTTTTCATATTTTGGATATTGGCTTTATTAGGGTTGAAGAAACTCTGAAATAAATATGCAAGTCGTTGATTATTAAGTATATCAATCAACCCCTCTGAACCGCTTGAAACATTTGTAATGCAAATAGTCATTTCAGAGTGTAACTATATAGTAGATTCGTTATGAAATATCTCAGAGGTGGAATTTTTGAGAGTCGAAATAATAAAAGCGCAATTTCATTTAAAGAGAAGTTATTTTTCTTGGCGGTAGTTGCGAGAACGGATGGAATAATTTTTGAGCGGCCGTTACGATTTTGGAAAAGGCTGGAAACTAGAGCTGGCTTCGTTTGGAAGATTATCCAACGTTGTGTCGTTTGCAAATCGTTTCTGCAATTTTTCGAGGTCAATATTGGGTCCTATTGGCCGTAACGCCGCAATGCGACACGGCCACGGTCTTACCCGATGCACCATTATAGTCGAGAAAGTTCCAAGATTTAATCGAGCACGAGGAACTTCCACGTGCAGACTTGACTGTTGCTTAGACTTAAATACGAAACGACAAATAATCATCTTTTATGAAATTATACCATATAATAATTATTTTTGAATACTAGTGAAAGTTGGAAACGATTAGAGATAGCAATAAATTATGTTTGGATTCTCAATCTTTTAGAGAATAAAGCATTTTTTAGATTGTACGATTTTGATTTAGATAGTAGACTTTGGGAGTGACCTATCAGCTTGAATTTTGTTTGTGCGATATTGAGTAGCAAGAGTTTGTTAATTTATTTGTTTAATGTTCCATGCGGTTTGAACTCAGGAAGCAGATAATACCCAATGTCGAGTGCACAGCAAGGAGGACACCCTATCGAGCGAATCAACCTATTAGCACGGCCAAGGTTCGAGTGTTATAGGCCTTTCGTCAGGCATTTTACTTATGATATCAGAGCACAATAAATTCTCAAGAATACTCGCGATCGTTCAACTACTAGATGGCAGAAACGATTGGTTTAATCACTTTGACATGTGGATCTGGAATGCAATCACACAAAGTTTCTATACACTCGGAAAGTCAAGGAAAACGATTTACGAAGGTCAAACACTAAACTGAACACATACCTGAATTTAAAATCAAAATCAATTTTGTAGATTGTAAGTACTTAATACTATAAGATTTCTAGGAACTTAATACTTCATAAATATTTACATAAACACAAACTTTTTTCATTTTAAACGTACAACTTTTCGAATTAAAACAAAACATTTTTCAGAATTGTTGGCTTTCTTTCGTTTAACACGCCCCTCCTTGTTAAGCATTTTATTTAAACCATCCCTAATTTAATTAACACATGCCTTTTCTTGTTAAACCACTGTTTCTTTTATTCTTGGACAACGCTTATTTTCTTTAATCTTGAATAACTCTCAAACCCCTCAAACATAATAAACTGTGTACTTACATTAATATTTTATTTATACTAGCAACTATGATTCATTTTTCGTTTTTCCAATGCACCTTTTGTTAAAAAGATTCAAAGGATTGTAAGCAATTGCAAATAAAAGGGTTTTGAAATGTTTTAAGGGATTTCAAAAGTACTGATGAAATATAAAAGATTCATAAAATTACTTAAAATATTCCTCAAACTTACTTAAAATTTCTTAAAATCCTATGAAGTCTTATTAACTCTCTTAAAATTGCTGAAAATCCACCGAAATATAGTAAAATCCCTTCAAAATATTGTAAAATATCTTACAACTGCTTAAAATTCCATGGAATTCCGTAAAGTCCTTTAAATTTCTTAAAAGTCCTTGATATTCCTTAAAATTATTAAAAATCCCACAAAAATTTCGTAAAATTCTTCAAAATTTCTGAAAATTCCATTAAATCTTGCCAACACCCTTCATAGATTTCTTAAAATTCTACAAAACCCTAATAACCGAGGTGAAATCCCTTAAAATCTCTGAAAATCACAATAAGTTTCATAGAACTCCTAGAAATACCATAAAATCCTTTAATAATTCTAAAATTTCAATAAAATTCGTAAAATTACTTGAAATATCTTAAATTTGCTCAAAGTCGCAGGAAATCTTATTAAATCCCTTGAAATTTTTGAAACAGCATCCTACGAAATCTAAATGCTCAAAAAATCTGACAGCAGTAAATACAACATTACATACACAGTAAAATAATTTTTAAATATAATCATTTTGACAACGAAAATAATCTAAGATGTTAGAATATATTAAATCCTGTTTTAAAATTTGTCTCTGGATATTTAAGATAGTTGTAAGTATTGTAAAGAAAACTGTTATCTTTAGCTGAAAGAATTGTAGGAAATTGATCTCAACATTTAGAGAATGGTTGCTTTCTCACACAGGTGTATATATGTCAATGGGAAAGAGTAGGTATCGAAAGCAATGTAATTTTCATTTCAAGTAAGCACATCGTAAAACTTTCGACAGGCGTTACCCGCAATCGGTACACCGTAAAGTTTAGAGACTTGGCAAAGTCTCACCGGTACATCTTCGAAGGTACTCGTAAGGTACGTATTACGTGAGACGGGACTGGTTGCCAACCACACTCTGATTTATTGTGCAATTGAGTTCCCGTTAAAGCGATCCTTACACACAACTTCATATCTCGGAACTTATACGATCCCTCTTTATCCAGCATCATTTAATTATCTAAAAATTCTTTATAGTATAATGAATATACGAAATTTTTGTTTATGTATTTACCAGATTCGGCTATTTATCTTTGAAACCCAGATTAAGCTATTGAATTTTCCGAAAATTGATACATTTCGGAATAAGGTATTTTATCGATTTTGTAGACTATAATTCATACGAAAATTCAATCTGCAAAATGGTCACCAAATTTCGGGGAATGTGAAAGAATAATAAAAGTGAATAAAGTAAAATAGAAAATGATAAGAATTTGTATTCCAGATTGAAACTGTACTTTTTCGTAAATAACTGCAATGTCGAATATTGTCACGATTATTTTCTAAAATAATGTCATATTTCCGACTCTGAAGAAAAAAAAATGCAAAAAATAGACAATTTTCGTTTGAATTCGTAGTTTAATGTAAAATTTGAAAATATTCGATAAAAGTAGGCTTTTATCCGATATATGACTAGAAGATGGAAAGATTAAGTGGAATGTTCACTGTAGCAAAGAAACTTGGCTTGTGCGTGGACAAGGAATATAGCTGACCCTAAATCACAATAATGTCAAATTCCCATGACGGATGTGTAATCCTAGTGTAAGGTTTTGGTTCGAAAAACCGCGAGCCGGTGTCACAAATCGTAGGACCACGAAGATGTGAAAAAGAAGAGACGGTATTAAAAAGATTCTCGTCCACGACGATATTGTAGTAGACATTGTTGACGTTTAAAGTAGCCATTTTCCAGTTCGCGTAACAGCGCTTTTGTGGCAGAGAAAAGTTCTCAGCGCAAGAACTTTGTTTTGAGCTTGAACGATATTTATGCATGCGGAGCAATGACATCTTTTTAATATGCAATAAAAGAATTCAACTTTATCTACATCTTGTTTTGCATATTTTGAGAGCCAAGCTAAATTCTATGAAAGTTGAGATTTTCACTTTTTTCAATTCATATTTTCTTTTCCAGATGTTGTTATTGATCTAAAGAAAAGAGGAACAGAAATTGTTTAATCAAAGAAGAAAATCGAAGATTTTCAATTGGTGAAAAGCAAGCTGAGCTGAAAACTTAATCTAGCTGTTCGCCGTACGAAAAATGGCAACACTTGGTGGCAATGTGGCGTGATCAAACGTTTATAGGGAGGAACGTTGAGACCGAGAGGGAAGGACGACGAATGTTAAGAGGGTATACATTTCCTGCGATTTATTACATATTTCCCCTTCGAAAAAGAGACAAAAGAATTTACTTTGAAATCGCGAATGTTGTGGGCTGTGGGGCTTCACGACGTCTTATATCGACTAACCGAGTCGAAAGAAAATTCGATCAATATGGATTCAGTTTCTGTGTAAAGACTGTAAAGGGATCCTATCAAACATTTGTACTCCCCTGACAAGATACACATTTTCTCCTCAGATACCAAACCAGTGATCCGGCTGACTTTTGACCTTCCTGCTTATAAGAAAACATTTCCTGATTAAAGCTTTTCAACTTTTGTGTATTCTCTTCTTTAATGATTTGCTTTGTAATAATACTATTCTTATTTTTTTTTAATTCGAAAAAGGAAGATTTATCTTAACAGTATTATTATTTTAAAAATTCACATTAAATAATTGTGAAATAATCAGTGTAAAAGTAAAAAAAAAGTTTTAAGAAAATCCGGTTAGAGAGAAATATTAAATTCTTTAATTTGTAGAAGTGATAGTAAGTTTTTGTAGTAGAAGTAAACGCGATCATGTCCGTATCGTAAATTTTGTACGGCATATCAACAGTCCTGACTAAGGCTCGTTGCCAAGCCGTCTATTTGATCTCCTTGCAGAAACGACGAAATCCTGTCTAGATTAAGATTCTGAGCTGGCCAAACGTGGTGGAAAGAGAAACCAACAACCAAACTTCATTTCAATCGATTAATGCAATCTGTGAACTGAAAATAAATGTTTGCAGGTTGTTTTTGAATAAATAAAATTATTATAATAATACTTATATACTTATACTTATACTTATAATAATTATTAATTTACGATTCATCCAAAAGTATGAATTAGTTTTACAGTCAGAGTTTAGGATGTTGAAGTTCCTGAGGCTGAAGTTTTCTTTGTATCTCTTTTCTGAAGATATATGTTACAACTAAAATGAAGCGATATGGGAGTCAATTGGGGATTTGAAAAGTTTCTGTCTGTACTGTATTTAGGGATGTTAGAGGGGTCGCAGTAATTCAGACAAATGCGGAGATTTTTCCCTTGAGGCGGCGTCATGAAACCTTGACCTGTCACATCCCCTCCTCTTGCTGCCTATCTGTTTCATCCCCTTTACTATCCTCCGTGTCTCTTACACCATTTCTGTCCTAACGGTTATCTAACCTAATGGTCTTTTCTAGTCTTATTTAAATAAAACTGGCACGTTCTCCAGGATAACTCTAACTCTTATTTTTACAATCGCACGATAACCGATTCTTCTATATTCAAATTCCTATTCAAGTCCACTCTGCTTTAATTACTTACATTATAGGATGCTCTAAATTATGTTACATATCTAGTTTTCTTTCAATAAAGGTACAATAGATAAAAAAATCATAATAATAATGAAAAGATAGTTATTCTCCAAATTTTCGAAAACTTATGATCGCATGATTTGCAAAAGTAATTTTTAGCGGAAGCATGTGTGATGAAAAAGGATTTATTGACCTCACAAGGCCTTTGTCAGTTTCCTGAACCGACTTCCTGATTCAGCAAAATTTTTGGTTACGGTCAGAATAAGTTTTATTTTCTTCTATTCATATTCAAACAAAATCTCGTTTTCCTCGATAGGCAGGATACCTAAGGGAGGAATAAAAAAAAAGTTGTCTGTGAAATTTTGACGGATGACTTTTTACCCTTATCTGTTTAGGATTTCTACACATTTCTAAAATTCTTTCTTTGATGTATTCTGAGAGGCATTTTTTTAAAAACCTCCAAACATTTGGAAAGTCTCTTTCACCAAATAACACATCCGGGGGTTAGACATCCAAAAATTGAATAATTATGAATATAATATTACTAAAAAGTTATGTTATTTGTAACTTTCATGGTAACTTAATTATTTTTTTAAAAAGTAACTTGTAAAATAGCATAGTTAAGATTTGTACAGTATTGATTGATTTTTGATTAAAAGAAAATGTATACCGAAAATTAATTTTATTGTCAATAAAAACTATTATAATGTCAACCATGAATCTGAGAAAATATCGAAAAAGTCGACTTTTTTCGATTTTTTAAAGCTTCAAAGTCAATTTGAAGAAGTGCATCATTTTTTTTAATGAAATTTTCGGGGAGTGTTTTTGACTCCCAAAGAAAGTTTCCATCGCAATTAGAACTTGGCGCAAACTACTTTTCTTTTTTCGATACGCCCAAATGCCCATATTAGAATGAGAGGCCTATTAAGTGGACATAAACTGTCCGATAGGTTCGCGCAAGATCATATCAATACCTGGTATCGCGTCCGATGTGAATCTAATTATGGCACGGCATGTCACTGACGTGTTCCAGACATAGGCGCGTACGTACGAATCCCTCCTATAGAACAGAGGCGATTGACCGTATTACGGTCAGTCAAATAAGAGGGTCAGATATAGCCGAGGTAACCCTGATCTAGATCTATTGCCACGTGGTCTTGATGCACTACAGTATGTGCTAAGCACGTGTGTCGATGCAGTTTTGTAATTGCATCCGTTAATCTCTTTGAGAGTCAGAGAGTCTCAGAGTGTCAAAACAGTGGTAGAATTCACGCCTGATGAGGACCCCGCAGGGAAAATTAATTTACGATGAGAGACTGAAAGAGGGTGGAGAGCAGCAGTAGAGTATCATTAGACACATCAAGTAAAGGGAATCACGCAGGGGACTCCCCAGAGGACGAGGCGAGACTCGAGAGCTTACCATAAGTGGTTGCAGCCTCTTCAGACAGACTCACCAGACAGCCTGCAGGTGTAACGCACTTCCGATTTTGACGCGCGCGCGCGCACACCTTTCAGATTCCCTTTGGCTCACAGAAAGAGGGAGGAATTCTGAGATTTCGTCGTAATCTCTAAGGGTGGATTTTCATGCTGCCGGCAATTTTTAGAAGTTTAAATGTGTGAAATATTATAGTCACAAACGACGAAAAAGAGTTGGCAAAGGGGATTGAAGGAGATGTGCGAAAAAGTGTTCAGGAAAAAGGGGGAAGAAAGGGTAGAGAGGGGACTTGGAAAACGAGGTAAAAAAAGGTTTTTGGAAATGGAGAGGGGGTTGGGAAAACTCTTTTGAAATCCTCTAAGATTCTACGGATTCTTTTAAAAATACTTTTACGAAAACAGCGAAATCACTAAAAATTCCTTGAAATTACTTGCAATTCCCAGACAACCTTTAAAACCCTTTAACATATATTTTCATAAAATTTCTTCGAATCATTTGAAATCCTTTAAAACCAAGAAAAAATGTTTAATTCCTGAAAATCTCACAAAATTCTTAATCAACTTGCAATTTCTGAAAATTCTGCGTTAACATAAAAAATCCATTGAATCTCTTTATATTGTTTAAAAACCGCTTATTTCATGTAATTTTGTAAAATTCCTTAAAATCTTCAAATTTCAATGAAGAACTTTAAAATCTCCTAAAATCTATCAAAAACTCTTACAATTCCATTTAATCTTTTAAAATTTCACAAAATATTTTTAAAATCAAAAATATGTCATAAATTCTTTAAAATCTCTTAAATTCCATAAAAATTTTCTTCTGATGTGAGTGTAATATCAATAAGCAATTCCACAGAATTTCCCCTTATATTTTCAATCTTTGGTTCGATGTTTGAATCTGTTTGCGCAATTAGAGAGTAGGTTATTTAAGCCGCTGTTCGCTTGCAGAATGCTTTCCCCTTAGGAGCTTATGGGTACTTCGTGCACTAATGGTTTTACGGGTTCGTTAACGGGTTAAAGGCTCCTGAATACTCAGTACACCGACGCTATAATTACGACCACTAATTCTATTTAATGTGGGAAAGTGGGAAGTCATGGATTTAGTATAAAGAGATTTTTTGTCTGCTCTGAATTGATATAATCTGATATATTAATCGGAGTGAATTGAAACGAATTGGTATGAATTTATTATTCGAATGGCGTTGATAGGATCTGATTTGATGTGAATTTAGACAGTATATATAGATTGAGAGATGGATTAGATTATTAAAATAAATAACATGCATGGATTGTCCAGTGCATATAGTAGATAAATTATAGATACATAAACGTAAATTATAGACTGATAGTTAAATCGGAGACGAATGGTTATTAATGGGTAGATCAATAATCGATTTATATAAATGAGAGGTAGCAAGGGCTTGGAAGATAATAGAGATGTTAGAATAGGTTCTACAGGTGAAATATTACCACTACTAATTTAAGTAAAAAATTCAAAAGCACGTGTGTTATTCGAAATTCGCGCGAGATATGGATTTGGAAAAAAATGTTGCACATCTCAGAATTTTTTCAATATTTTTAATCATTGATTTCTCGATTACGAAGCTCTGAAATTTTACAAAATTTTAACCAGAGTTTTAGTACATTATAATTCAACTATCATCCAAATTTCAAATGATTCTCATTTGTAATTCTGTTACCGAGGGTACTCTCTTAAAAACCAGAAAACCTTGAGGAAATTATCAAAACATATTACCCATATCTGTTGGTTTTATTACGCTGGCGAAAGTAAATAAGAATCACAGATAAGAAATGAGTCTACATAGTAATATGAAGTTAAATATATGGTAAAAGATAAAATCTCCATTCAACATACCATTCATATTGTGCAATACATCTCCGTAGACCTATCACCTAAAGTCAGTGTTTAACTCGTGAATAATGGAGGTGAAAATTTACGCAATTCTTTTAATTTTTTATAGTATTTTCTGTCAAGGAATTTGTATCTCATTTAAAGAGAATGATGGTAAGTAAATCTATATCCGATTTGTAATGCTACAGTTTTAATGCACTTTTTTAATGGAACAATATAAATAATAAAATAAAATTCTAACAATAATAGCTTCATTTTTATTACATTTCAGAGGAATCATCAAATGGTCACGTCCGCAAGAAGCGTGTAATTAACATGGCGCCGGGTGGAGGTAGACCAGTGATGATTGAACGAATCCCTTACATTGTTAATATTTTCAAAAATGGAAAACCAGCATGTGCCGGTAGTATACTGGCGCCCAACATCATTATAACAGCTGCTCATTGTGCAAGGGGTAACATTACCCAGTACCAAATTATGAGTGGTTCATCACATATACATCATGGAACACCACATTACATATTATTCCCAATATTCCACCCTGCCTATCATCAGAATCCGAATTCAAATGACCTTGCCTTGCTCATAATTTACCCATCTATTGACCTGGTGCATTCACCTAATCGGCGAATATCACTGCATGCAGCACCGATACCAGATGGAACTTTGGTAACTATCAGTGGCTGGGGAAGAGCCACCGATTACCCGTAAGTTACTAATTTTAAAAAATGTAGTCCAAAATAATTTAAAAGTGTATTTAAAAGTAAAATAATATTGCATTACAGACATAAAACCATCCCTGATGAATTGCGATCCATGACAGTGCCAATATACAACTTGCGTGAATGTGCAAAGCTCTTTGATTCATCTACTATTGCAATTACGGAGAAATGTATTTGCACTCTTGATAGAAAGGCCGAAAAATGTTGTGGCCCTGGTGATTCTGGTGCCCCTTTAGTTTACAACGGTCAGCTAATTGGAGTTCTTGCCGGGGGTCCTACTATAAGAAATGGAATATTTCCTGATGTTTACATGAATGTGTCTCATCCAGAATTTAGAGACTGGATCCATTCTGTCATTTCAAAAAATCCTTCACACAATGCACACAATCCACGTATTCAAGGCAAATATCCGCACCATCCAATTATGTTTTCACACTCTCCACATCCATTCCATATGCAACATCCACAACATTCATAATACTGACCCTATCCTCACGAAAACCAGTTTTAAATTGTAATCTTTTCAAATAAAGATAAATATGCTTAAGAAATTTCAATGATTTGTATTTGGAAGATAATTTATAGTGCCAATGGTTTGAGATAGATTAATTTAAATCTGTTTATCTAGTCTATCAAGGAAATCTGCATCGGTTATTAATCTCATATATTTCTTCCCCAACCTTTGTTTGTGCAACAGTATGTCATTAAGGGTTGGCTCTTTAGTCCATTTCAACTGTAGACCAAAAGCCCTTTTTGAACTCCTTTTCCAGGATCAATCCAAAACTTGTATACTTCCCTTAAAACCCCCAATCTCGGTAACAAGAGCAACTGAACCGAAAGCGTCCAAGGAGTTCGCGTTAGCGTAAACCGGATGCGATAGCGTGGAGTGCAATAGAGTTCGTTGAACCAAGTTCGCTGCGTCACATCTCGCAACTCTAAAACTTGCAGAATTCATTCTTGACAGGGGTTAAGGGCGTCAGGACTCGACCTTCCTGAAGAAGAAAGTAGAGAAGAGACATCAAAGTCCCTACACCTACTCCCTAGACTCTAGTTTCTCGAAGCAAGCAACCAAGCATCCAAGGAGTCAAGCAACCAACCAACCCCAAGCAGCCAAGCCAACCAACAGCCTCTGAATATCACCAACAGTCTCTCACTATCACCAACTGGCTGACTAGTTTCGGGGGTAAGACAGAATACTATAGAATCGAATGGAATGGGATGGAATGTTTCGAGATGGGTTTGGAGTGGGGCAGGGTCGAACTCATGGACGAACGAGCCGACGGATAGGATGGCTGGCGCCTCTAGTCAGATCGATGCACGTGGCTCCAGCTGGGCGCCGCTCTTCGTACATCTCCTACACCCCTTTTATTCCCTCTTGACTCCCATCCTGCCGTTTCTATACTCTCCGATCCAGGATGGGGCACCGGGTTGGGTTCTGCCTTTCTGGATGTAGTACTGGCTGGCTACTAGTAGTACGTACGCTCAGACGTTGGTACGCCGGCGTGTAACCCTCCTAGCTTCTAGGTTGGTACAAGCCGGCCCGGCTTTAGTTGTGTTTGCACGTTCGCCAAACACATCTACAAGTCCCTGATGTTGAAACTTGTATAACGTAGTAGTCTCTTTTCTCGTTGTATTACTCCATGCCGACCCACCCACACCCGACGTACCACCAAGCGACTATAACCTAACCCCGCAAGCCCCACAGATCACCTCAAGCGTGTCGCTGCAGCTTATGTGCATGCTGGGAATTTAAAATAATCAAATTAATGAAATTTCTCCGTGGTGAAAGTTTCGGATGAAAAAAACTCCATCCTTTGAAATCCATTTCATTCTGCAATTTGTATCCGAACCAAACAGTTTCATTCCGATTTAACCGAAATCCTATCAAGTGAAAAGTGTGTTTAATTATAGATTTCGGATTGATTTGGATTAAAGTAGTTGTAGGCTGTCGGTTATTAAGGATTGAAAGTTGTTCGGAAATACCTCGGAATCATTCGGATTAAAATTTAAAAAGACCTACGGATTAAATTTTCCAATTGATTAAAAATGGTTGAAAACTTCCATC
Source organism: Synergus laeviventris (assembly GCA_032275145.1). Taxonomy (NCBI): domain Eukaryota; kingdom Metazoa; phylum Arthropoda; class Insecta; order Hymenoptera; family Cynipidae; genus Synergus; species Synergus laeviventris. Next base: position 1,096,736 of record JAUESI010000036.1, read on the forward strand.
GTATTAAATCGAAATGTAACTGTTTGGTCCGGATACAAATTGTGGAATGATTTGGAAAATTTCGGATTGGTTTGTAATGAATTTCAATCTGAAACTTTCACCAGAGTTGGACATGGGTCGTTTTGTCTCTTCATTCCAGGGGAGGATTGGATGGGATGGAGGGAATTTCTCGTCTTCCTTTTTTAGTTTCCTCCTTTCTTTCTTTCCTTCCAACCAGCCACTCTATCTGCTCTATCCATCTACCCTTTCGGTCTCTCACCTCCTCGCCACTTAAATTCACCATGCCGCTTGACCCGACTTCGGGGATGTAACCACCACCTCATGTCGCTCCGCAAACTCCGGGATTCCCTTTTTCACTCATACCCGATTCCAAGTTACACTCATTCCAGAAATTTCGGCTTCAATTAACTTTAGGAGAAGAGTTGATAAGTTGATACTATACGGAGTTGTGAAGGGGTTCGCTTTGGAAGGTTGGTTGGAAATTGGAAGGGTCATGAACCTAGATGTCTACATATATAAATTCCTACGTTTAGATGTCATCTGAACATTATATTCTTGAAAACTGGATAAAGATCATTTGAAAATAACAAAACATTTTTAAACGCAATCATCAAAAGTCTAATAAAAGAAAATTTGTCCATGCGTTCAACCCAAACTGTATATAGTTGCTATATATTAAAAAAAACCCTTTATCTAAAATAAAAAACTGCTGATTGAACATACAAAATAGATTTTTTTTATCTCAAGATATAAAAACATGTATATATACAGAGAATGAGAAAAACTTAGTTAACTCTGGAGAATGATAATGAAGACAAAGGTTTAATAAGAAAAAATCGAGAAGATTCTGTGAAGAAGTTTCATTGGAGTTAATGACAGTTTTTATATCGTCTTATTTGTTGGGCACTATACACACGAAAGATCCTCGACATGATAAAGTTCTTAGAAGAGGTTTGAATCGATCCCCGCGATTTCTTAAGTGTCCAGGGTGAAGTAGTTCGACCCTGCCCCGTTCCAAACTATCTCCAACTAGTTCATCTGTTCCTGGACCGTCAGCCTCGATGTCGTGACCTTCCGGAGACTTTCGAATCCCTTGGCAGGTCGCATTCGAGTTTCTTCTTTGCTCACGTGTCTTCTGCACATTCGATTCTAATCCCTCATCTCCATTTTATATCTTTCTCTGACATCAAACGAATTTAATATCGTAGGCTAACATAGTGAAACACATTTCATTGTTAAAATTCGATTTTATTATTCAATATAATTACCTACGAGGGCGATACAACGATTATAGCGATTATACAATTTTCTGATATCATTTTTATAGTACGATTTCTCTTTAGCCTCAAAACAGGAAAAAGTCACTCGGGGCCAGATCTGGAGAATACGGTGGATGGAGAAGCAATCGTAGCCTAATGCATTTGTGACACGGTACATTTTCTTGATGAAACAGCTCTTTTTTCTTCTTCAAATTGATTTCATCCTTCAAACGCTCCAACAACGCTTTGTAATAATCTCTGTTGATGGTCTGGCCCTTTTCGAGGTAATCCATGAATATTAAACCCTGTACATCCCAGAATACTGATTCCAGAGCCGACTGTTGCGTCTTTCCACGCTTTGGATTCGGTTCATCATATGCAGTCCACTCGTCTTTATTACGGTTGAATATCGCAAAACATTGGTCCGAATCATCAACACGTTGTTGCTTTTGATCGATTGTTTTGCTCACAGTTTTCGCATATGTCCAAATATTCATGCACGATATGCCCAACACGTTCCTTTTTTCACAATAACAAAAGTTGCTTCACTTAAAATGCTATATCTCACGAACCAATTGTCCGAAAGCTGTCAAATGTATACACGTATCGTTTGAAGGTTGGTACTAACTAAAAATCATATGGCTTAAATTTTAATAACGCCATCAATGTGTCAGCCTGCGATCTTTTAGCCAATATGTTAATCCAGTTTTGATGATTTATATAAAAAAATATTAGAATATGTTCTTGTTTAACTTTTCTTTTTAGGTAAAAGTAGACTCAAGCTTTTATGATCCCCTAGAAATAAAAACAGTGCTTTTCTTGCAGCGACCTTCAAAATACCGTTTTCGCTAAGAGCAACGATTGTAAATGCAGCTCTTAAGCTTTTTATACACGCTCGTTTAGAGATACATACTTTGCATTCAAGGCAATCCGTTCAATTGCTGAGAAACTAAACTCCTCGTGATGCGCACTTAAATCCCCTCACATTGTTCGGCATTCTTGAATGAAATCTGAATTCTGTTTAATACTAAATTTAAAATAACTGATACAAAAAGTAGTGTAATATTTGTATAATAATTTTTTTGGAACAAAGGATTATTGCTGACAATGAAGCGAAGGAAAGGAAATGGCCTTTTTTTTAGAAAATTTTACAGAGCACAGCGTTACAGAGGAAGGCACTTTAGAAAGTTGAAGCATGTCCGAAGTTTGAAGGAAACGCTTTTGCAGGCTTTATTCCGAAAAACTTTGTATCACCTTACGTGCGGAGCATTGACTTTTCCAAGAAAAGCAAAATACATAATTCGTCCTTCGAGTCCGTCCAACTTACACATGGCTTTCGGAAAAGTTCTTTTCATACGCGCAATACCGCGGCAGTAAAATGTACAGAAGTACACCACTAATTCTCGCATCACATGCTTCACGAAAATCCCTACCGGAAGTTCGATAACCCCATTGACCCACATGCAAAATGAAAAAAGACCTGGTTGCAATTTTCACGAAAATGTATTGGAACTGCAATATGACATATGACTAATAGGAGTTTTCAAAATTCTAAAGTAACATACTCTAATCACTATTTTATTACAATACACAACATTTACGAAAATTTTCATACGAACAAATTCAAAATAAATATTTTGGTTTAATTACTAATTTTATGTACATCTTACACTGTCTTACCTTAACATAAGTTTTCTACTTAATGTTCTATCACTTATGTGCGCCCTAGTAATTTAAATGAATTAAATTAATGACATTTTATTTAATTTTAAATGTCTCTGTGGTAAAAGTTTCGGATCCATTTCATTCTGGAATTTTGTATCCGAACCAAAGAATTTCACTCCGATCTATTATCACAGTATATAACATTTACGAAAAGGTTCAAAATGTACGAAAAAATTCAAAAGAAATATTTTGGTAATATAATTGCTAATTTATTGTATGTACCTGTACATCTTACACTGTCTTACCATGATGTACATTTTCTACTGAATGGTCTATGACTTCAGTGTATCTTATCTTTTAAAGTCAACATTTTTTGGCTTCCACTGCTTTCGTTCCAATGCCAAATAATAAAGTGTAATGTAAAAATGAAAAATTTGAAACTTTCGCAATGGCGAACCGAAATTTGTATTTTCTTTGATTAACAAAGGGGTCCTAAGTTTGTAAAAAAAATTCTATTAATGGCTGCAAAAAATTCTGACATTGGAAATTTAAAATCTTAAAAAAAATCAATAATGGCGGCCCTTCTTAAAAAATTGAATAATTTCACCATTTTTTAATGGAAGTCTTTAAAAATTGGTACAAACAGCAACATTATTTTTAGAAATTTTTAGAAATCCGATGTTTAAACTCCAATGAAAAATGAACTCATAATTTTGAACAATTTCACTAAAATAAGCTGAAAACCTGCGTCAAATAAAACGTAAGGAAGCACAACCTATAAAAAATAACCGTTTCCTGTTTACTTGGTCCGAGTGAAACCAGAGAAATTTTAAATTCAAATCCCATAAAACCAAAAATGTCAATTATTCATAAAATTGACCTTCTGTGCGTTTTATTCGCGTTTTTCTTTTAACAAAAATTATTTCTATTAGTCTGGTGGAATATTTATCAACATTTGTTAATTCATTTTTAAATAAATAAAAAATTTATAAAAATTGATTAATTAATTTGTAATTGTTTAAACTGCGAGTCAAAATAGGTACGTGTTCCAATCAAAATTTAAAAAAAAATATATGATATCTATTTTCGGATTTGGAATCAAATTGGGGGGATCAATATTTCAATAATATTAAGTTAATCCATTAATGTTTTTAATTAATTATACTTTGTTTAATATTATGGAAGGCTTACCAGTGACTAATATTATCGCAGGCTGGGTAGCGCCAGTCCTGGGCTGGACTAGACAGTTTAGACAAATCCACATGTGGAGCAGACCTGACAGTAGACTGACATGAATTTTACCACATACGATGTTATCCGCGTGCGCAGCAAGAGTTTCCTCAAAGCTTGAGTACGAGATGTAACCGGAAATCGACACGAAACATCGGAAATAATGTGAGTCGGTGTTCGCTGCGATTTGCGAGGAACGACCACTTGGGTGTTTCATAAAGAAACGCTGAAAAGATTCGTCGCCAAGTCCTTTTACGAGACAGAACGAGAGAGGAAGACGGTGTGTCTATCTCATAATGGCCGCTTCGAGTGACATTATTTTCGCGCATTGGCTTGTAAACTACCCCCCAACCTTTGGCGAAAATTATGGAAACTCGGATCGGATGTTTACAATCTAATTAGAATGAAATTTTACTACCCTCTGAATAGAAATTGTTCTTTCTTCAAACATTTTTTATCCTATCCTCCACTCCTTACATTTTAATTGTTTCAAATTTATTCTTCAAAAGATGATAACTAAGAGACTTTAAAAAAGTCTTAAAAACTTTAAAAAGATCTTGTTGAAGTATTTTTTTTTAATTGATATTAAAATATTGAATAGATTTTCGGAATTAGTCGGATGATTTTTTTTAGTGGATGAGGTAGATAAAGCTAAGCCTAATTGTGAACTTTTCAAGTTTTGGCTGGCAGTTGTTCAGTTGAGAAATTAACCTTTCTACTACGTCCGCTATCACGAAGACCCTGGCAGCAATTCTCTAGCATTCAGCCTCACATGCATAAATTTTCTTAAACGGGTGCCTTGCCCTAAAGTATTTATCAAGCCACCCGTTAAAGTAGGTACAGTCTCTGACATTAATGACAGCCATAAAAGTTTTACTTCTGATTCAAAAAATAACATCCCTTTTTTTCAGCGCTTTTCTACACATTCAAAACTGTCCTCACTTAAGTAATAAAAGTCATTCTTTCATTTATGAAATGAAAGAATTGAAATGCGTAAGAATAAGCATAAGAGAATTGTATAATTTATATATTTAGGGGAGAAATAAATCTGGCTAATGTTTGACTATTTTGGTAAAAATATAAACGACTAAAAAGTAAAAGTAAATTGAAAACAAGAGTAAAAAGAATATCATTAATGCAATAGACTGTACATTTGTCTCTACATGGTTATTCTTAATAGTGTATACTGTACATGCATATATATATATATATATATATACATTTTTTATCTTCAGACATCGAAATATCTCAAGAAATACGCATCGTACGAAAAAAATGTCTGCAATAAAATTTATTTTGGGGGGAGGGGGAGTGACTCCATAAAATTTACTCCATACACCATTTACCCTACAATTTTTTTCCTAGCGTGTTTCTTAAGTTATGTCTGAAGATAAAAAATGTAATAAATAATAATAAAAATAAATACATGCCTTTTTCTAAAAAGGGCATGTATCTCGGCCAACTTCATGCGTAGTTCAGTAACCTTATTGGTCAATTTATTTGGCGTGCGGATTTGCATTGTTATTTCAGTGTCTATAAAGACGAACCACGCGCGTCTAGTGTCATATATACATGTTTGTGTATGTGTAACACATCGATACTAACCTCTGTGAACCATGCAGGTATTAGCAATGTAAGCTACTAGTGATGCGTCGTATTATTGTACTACAATCGATCATTAAATTAACTATATCTGTTGCAATTAAGCCTTTCATTCATGCTCTCGACCGTGTAATCACTTTTTGTATATATATAATTATATATATGCCTAAGGAACTTAATATTCGGAACGTTTTTAGAACGTTCCCTAAAACGTATCAATTCTCTATGTCCAATGTCAGAAAGGCGTTGCAAAAACTTATTACTTATTACTTAGAAAATAAAGATCGTTCCTGGGATATGGTAGCTTAGATTTTTCTGAAAAAATTAAAAAGTCACGTCATTAATCATATTCTAACCATAAGTAAAACCTCCTCACTTTTATGAAAACACTCCGCAGATTAAATTCAATATTCATAGGACTGTCAAAAATATACAAATGAATATTATGTTTACCAGAATGTTAAGAATATATATTAAGTTCCTTATATTTTCTTAAATTATTTTCAATAAATTGAAGCTTGCTGTAATATTTTAAGCAGAAAGGATGGCAACGTGACTGAAAGTTTAACTGTAACTGCACACCGACAAAAAACTCTCCACACTAAAAACTTTCATCCAAAGAATTCTATTTCCTCTTAAAACAATCAAACTTGAACAACTATTACTCAAAATTGTGTCAAGCCCATATCTCCACCTCGATATTGTAGCAGGAGTCCTTCATTTTCGAATTTTATGACGCTGCCACTGGTAGGATTTTTATGCGTTCTACGTGGCTCGCGCTTATAGAAAGTTTCAGGGTGGCGGGAGATTGGATCGGTGTTTGGGGTTGTGTGGTGTAACGGGGGTTGGGGAAGGAAAAGTGACGAAGTGAATGGGGTACGGGAGGAAATGAGGGGGCGGGGGGGAGGTAACTGGTGGATGGCGAGAAAGTTTCGCATTTGGTAAGGTCGATAACTCCCCAGGGTAGCGAGAACACTTGGGTAATTCACGGATGTAACTAATTAACTGGGGGTAAATGATTCTTGGCAAGTTCATTCAACGGCCGCCAGCCATGCGAACGAGAGGCTGGTCGTCTATCTCCAGGCGCGCCTGGTAATACACTTTTGCGCAATTCCCTGTCACGAGTAATGGTTTCCTCTTGAAACATGAAAAACTCCCGGGGCGCTCGCGGCACAATAAACCTGCCGAAATTATGACTGCAGCCCTCGAAATATGCGCATTAAAGAGGAAGAAAGTATGTAAAGGTATCTGTAATGCTCGATAATAAAGCGTTCGATGCAGCTTATTTGACGCATTGGTCGGAACCAAAAGAAAAAGGATTCTCCTGCATTTGAAACTGCGCAATTTCCGCACTTGGACTATGCGGGATTCAAATTTTTCATTCTTCCATGCATCCGTCCAAAAATCTGGGGATAGTCTAATCTGGGGCCAAGTGAGGAATCTGCCCTGCTTAAACTTTCGGATAAATTAATCCAAACAGATTCGGAATTTAGACGGAATCTTTCCGCAGTTTGTCCAATTTCATCCGATTGCTATCCATGAAATAACATTTAATCCGATTTCAATTTGCAAATGTCCGAAATTTATTCGAAATATTGGAAATTTGTCCGCTTTCGTCTGAATTCCATCTGGGATGAAACAGGAATGTTATTTATATGTTAAGTGAAATTTGGAATACATCCGATCTTGTCCGGATTTGTCTGAATGAATTTCGTACAGGGCGGGTGGGTTCATAGTGCAGAAAAAACTATAGTTAAATTTTGTTGCACATAAAATTTGCCGCAGAAAATTAGGATATAAATTATGACACCAGATTTTTAAAAAATTATTTAAAAAAGGAATGAAAACGTATTTTGACAAAAATAATCATTAACTTTTTTTCTTAATTTTTTAGTTCGAAAATTAATTTGTTATATAATACAAATTTGAAGCATGAAATGAAGACGATAGAAGTTGTAATTGTTGAGCAATTATTTTTTAGCTCCAGAATTTGATTACTTAAAAAGACTTTTATATTTAAAGGAAATTCCTATTTCACATCTTGCGAACCGTGATTAAGTAAGATCAGTAAATATGCAGAGAATATGGCGACTTTTCTACCAGTCTCGAGTGCTTTTGCTTTTATCTATCTCAGCAACGAAAAATATGTCTTCATTCGTCCGCGATAAGTACAATTATGTTGTTAATGAAATCCAGTCCGATAACATTTGTACTTTCCTGTTTTTCGGCTACAAATTCGAAAAATAATATAAAACCATACGTACAACGGTGTTGAAGTTTTTCATGAAAAAAAATCTTAACGACTTGACCATCGTAAATTACAATGTCTCCTGAAATAATAATTTCGCGATTTCCCTCATCCTTCGCCGGCTAGATTCCTAGATTCGTGAATGCTTCGGGGGTAATAAAAAAGGAGATTCCCATTTTATGCTTTCATTGCCGCAGAAAGGAAGAAATATTTCTGGAATAATATATGGTAATATAATACGTTTACAGTATTCCTTCTTTTTTGCTTCAAAATTTCAAAAGTTGATCAATATTCCTCAGCGGATCATAGTTCCTCAAATTAATTAAAATCTATTTAATTTTCCTTAAATAATTCTTTCTTAATCTTAGAAGAGGAAAGAGAAGTAATTCAAGTTTACAGACGAAATTTCTTTTTTGGAAAAAATTGAAAAGTTTTTGAAGAATTTTGATAGTGAATGTGTGCTGAAAGTTTCATATGCATTTGTTGTGTTTGTCACTGTCTCATCGGCAATTTTCAAGCGCCATTGACTGCACCATCTCAAAGTTGGAAACTCCTCGTATGCGTTGTTCTTCCTCATATTGCGGAAAGAGTTGAATTTCGAAAGAAATTGAAAATGTAAGAATTTGCCGCATTTCGTTTCTCTTTATATGTAATCCTCTCAAAATTTAATCAGAAACTATATTGTCTGAAACTCGATCAATTGAAAACATTATTCGATTTTATATTACGAAGTAACTTTTAATCCTAAGCTTAGATTTCTGTTTCTATTCTGGTCAACTAAATTTCCCTGTAAATTGAAATTTATGTATAGATTTTCCTTGTTCAGAAATCCTAAAGTGAATTTATGGAATAGTCGTAGAGTTTTTGCTTCCCTCTTCTATACTACGCAATTCAAAATTTATCTTCAGGTTCAGTGGCCAAAAATTTCACCAAGCATATTAGCGGAAAGTAAATTTAGAATATCAATTTAGAATATAAGTTTCGTTCCCGAGCAGGCAATTAAAAAATGCAATACAATTTAATTTAATTAAAAAGAAACATAACTAGATTTAATATTTTCAAATCATGTTGAACGAGTTCAATGAATGGGTTGTCAGAATTGTTTTGATTTAGCCGAATACGCAATGCAATTCCACGGCACAGCTCTTTCACTCTTAAAAGAAAAAATTACTTTTCCGAGACTGAAGAAAGTTTCGCCCGTCGGCACTCGATTTACCGACCATGAGACAGGGGTGGAAAAAATAAAGAAACTTTCAAAATATGCGCGTCTGTGGTTTCCGCGAAGAAAATACTTCTCAGTAAGCGGCGAAAGTTACACGTGGACTTTCACGAAAGAATTGCTCTTAAGATAACGGGCAAGTACCCTACGTCAGATAACTCGAAGTGGAAAGACATACTTATAGATGAATCATTTATTACGCCTGGAGACATATTCCCGCAAAAGAAAGACTGAGGAATATGAAAAACGAGCTAAGAGTTGCTTTCGGAGTTGCTAAACTAAAGAAATCGTCTTAATTTGAATTTAAAATGAGCGGAAGATGATTCTAAAAGATACAAACACTAAAAACACAGACTCTAGATGAAAAACACAAGCAAAATTCCTAAGGGACAATTTTCCAAAGATAATAGTTTCCGATTTAGAGGAATCTAAAGTTTGAGCATGAGATGCGGCTAAGCGATTTTACAGTGCAGAGCGCACTCCTGTTGAGCGCTGGCCGTACTCCATTCATCCGCGTACTCCAAGTTTAATTCAATTTATTTCGAAAACTATCAACTCTAAAAAAAATTTCATGAGAACTTTTCGATTTGTTTTTCCACTGAAAATCTATTGATGTATTTATAATCTAATTTAAAAAATGTTTAAATAATATTGTGCGTTTTGAATTTAAATTACTGAGAACTTGATGAAGATTGTTTTTTTCAGAGATATTCCAAGACTTTGAATCGTAGTGTTTTTAAGTTTCTTCTTTTCTCCTTCGTGAAATTCTCATCTTTCAATTCGCCCTTGCCATTTGCAGAAGTGTCGTCTGTTTTTTAGAGAAAACAAAGTTTTCTTCTTATCTCGAGTATCGATTGCATGAGGCGTCGTGTGCCTGCTAACTATTTTCTCGATAAACGACTTTGAACGATTGGTTCAAGTTACAAAGGAGCCGAGAGAGACGCTCGATCTTCTCGAGAGTGAGACTCGTGGATTTCGAGGTCGAGGCATTTCGAACCTGAAAGTCTTAAGTTCTCTAATTTGTCATTAAATTAATTTTCCAGAAGTTAATGATATTTATATTGTTGAACCAGTTCAAGGAGAGATTTGAGAAAAATAGAAGTTTTGGAAGCGAAACGTGGTTGCAATTAATATAACGCATTTTCTTCGTCGGAACAGGAGCAACGACTTCCAGAAATGGCAAAGTTTTGAGCTATAAATCTACCACTGGTATGACGGACCACTGCGAAAAACGTGAGTTTACTTTAAGTGTAACAAAAGAGAAAAATTGACACTGACAAGCGTAATTTACGGGCCGTTAAAGTGTTAACGATTTACTGTCATTGTATTCATGGCACACATGTTATAAATTTATGCAGATATCGGTTTTCTCTTTAAATTTTCACCTCCACTTC
>JAUESI010000036.1:1117227-1128336 GCA_032275145.1 Synergus laeviventris
TACAGCCTAATTATATTTTCTTTAAATTCTACCACAAATCAGAGATCATTTCTTCACCGAACAAAATAATTAATAGAAGTGCGATTCTAGAAAAAACACAGAAACCTTTTTTAGGCCCACTCAAACATAAATGTTTCCTGTTCTGTTTGCAAAACTGAAGAAACATGGGAAATGCTGGACCGTTCTTGTAGGGGAGTTGTAAATGAAGAGATCTTCGGCACAAGAGCTGTAGAGGATTTTGAGTGTTCCTCCAAAGCATATTGAATCCTTTAAGATGACATGGGAACTTGATGTGGATATTATTATAGCAACATTTCGATAGCGTTGATAATGTTTGCGGCTTGGTATGGTTGGTATGGTTGGTATATAGGGGCCACGGGCTAGGAGCTTGCTGTAAGCATATTGATCAGGAGACGGTAGTTGGCCGAATGCCACGTGGTGATGCTGCGAGAGGCGCCGGCCTCTCCTCCTATTATGAGCCAAGGCTTCCATCTTCGTTCTCTTCCTTACTAGGATCTTCCAACGCGACGACGACGTTTCCGAAAAACCCTCTCTCTTTTGCTCACCCATCCTCCTTTCTCCCCATCCAAACCTTGCTCATGGATCTACCATCTACAATTCTACATTCCACCATCTAACAGCTACCATCTACTATCTGAGTCTTCTTTTCCCTCCCTTAAGCCATTCAGTTTACCTCTTTTTTCTCTTTCGCTTTTTTCCTTTTTTCTTTTGTTTTCTTTTCTCTTTTTTTCCTTTTCTTCTCTCTCTTGATGCTTCGCAATTCTATGATTCTGCGATGGTCCTCATTTGGGAAGAGAACATTTCGATCCAGCCGACCCTGGATCACGAGTCGAGCTTAAATTGAGACGTCAGATTAACATGAGGTGCAAAAGGCGCGGCTCTTTCTCTTTTTCTTTTCACAAAGCAGCATGGTGGTACAACCTTGGGGGAAAAAATTAAAAAGGAAAATAAAGCCATTAAATGGCGGTCCGGAGAAAGGGAACCGCCTTCTTGGGTGGCTACCGGTTCCCACATGATTTACCCCTTGCTGCGAAAACGGGATGGATGTGGGGGATATTAATAGGGAGAAGCGAACAAAAATCATTTTTTCAATTCGGGTTTAGACAGACAAATTGTTTATCTCATCAGAAAATCTGATTTTTTTAATATTTGGTCACTTCTCTTTTGCCCCAAGGAGCAGGGTGGATTTAAAAATTTTGAAACTCAAACAAATTTATGTATATTATGTAATGGGACATTTAATTTTTTTTTATTTTCCAGCTGACCGAGCTAAAAATATTTGTCATATGCCAATGGATAGGGGTACTTTCTTCCAAATTTGAAAAAAAAGATACTTAGTATTTATTCTGATAGGGTGGGACAACTTTTTGATATCCAAAAGCTAATTTCAAAACAGAATATTTTCCACTTACCCTTTTCTGCACTTTTGGAGAAAGAATAGTGAACTTCTTTATCGATTATAAGTGAATGAGAAGGTGGTAGAAAGAAAACTGCTTACCTGCTTGCAATAATGAATTTGTACATGTGTTTTCAAAAGATATTGTCATCTATAGAAATTTTCACTCTCGTTAGTTTTGAATTCAGGATTTTTAGTTATTTTTTAGCCCTAGTATAGTTTCAATAGGTCCTAACTGATCCTAAAAGGTCCAAATGACCCCTGATATGTAATCACATGTACTAGTGACTCATTAATTACAATATAATATGAGAAAAGAATTCAAAACATTTTATTAACATTTTATTTCAAAATTTTAGCAAACAGCGTTATCTCTATTATAAATGTAGTATTACCTTCACCAACTGCCAAAGTCTCCGCAGTTGCTGCAGAAATCGTACTTACTGTCTCAAGCTCAAGAAAAATTCGTGCCGTAGTCGATAAACCAGAAACTCGTCAACTCTTTCTTATCATTCAATCTTTCTACCAAATTCAATAATCAAGAATAAGTTCCAAATTTCAAAAAGTCAGCGCTTCTGGCTTTTGGATCTTTACCTTTTATTTTGCACTATTTGAGAATTTTCCTTTTCGTATATTATTATTAAAATAAAAAATATTGTTGAACGCAAAACTACTTTTCTAATTATTGATTTCCTTCTCTTCTTTCGGAAGAAAGTGTTAATTAATTAATAAATATATTACGCTTTATAAATATGAGAGGCATTTGTCCAAATAATCATTGCGAAGCAATTTTTGATAACGACTTGACGACTTTTTCGCGAAAATATTTTCATTTCCAAAAAAAAAAGTCGAAATCAAACGACCTCTGTAATAAATAATTGGTGTTATTTATTTATATATTCAACTTGATAATAATCGACTCAATACGTTTCAGAATCGTCTGAGTATGCGAATTAGATTGATCTATCATTGCCTCGTCTGGCAGTCGTCTCGCCCACTGATTAACTGTCGCAAATTCAATCTTCCTGGAATCTGACTGCCATGGTCAATTTCTTTCCTACCGTGTCACAAATAGAGCATTCAACAACTCAAGCCATAAGGAAGTCCTACCTACGCTCAACGCACTCTTCACTTATCCTAATTACACCAAAACGTCACTTGAAATACTACAAAAACACACCACATACCAATTCGCTTATAAAAGGTAGATGACTAGACGTCCCAGTGATCTTGACCTTAAAAAAAAATTCGTTTATTCCAAGTGCCCATAAAATTGTTTCAACAAAAATTGTTAGATATTTATTACTGTCAATTAAACCATTAAATTACTAAGAATGTCGTAAAGTTGTCTTTACATTTTTATTCTATCAGTATTATATAATGAATTTGATATAAACAACTTTTTTAAATTACTAAAAAAATTTAAACCTTTTATTTTTAAGCTTCAAATGAATATTGAATTTAATCATCCATTTTGCAATTCTAACATATGAAGCTAGGTCACCTACATCTCGCCTGTTTAACTGCTTCTGGAGCTGATATCAGAAGTGCTATTGAAAACGCATTTTGATAAAAGAAGCGAGTCAACAGCAAATTAAAATAATAATTGTCCCCGAGCAAACAGAGCCGATATAAGGTCTTTGAGCGATTATTTATATCGCTACTTTCATACGCTATGACTACTTATTTTTATTTTTACTTATTTTATTTTTATCTTCCCTTTCATGCATAAACATTCCAAACAAACATTATTTTCGATTTTCATCTACTCCTTAAATCTGAATCAGAGGAATTTCGCTGATAGGGGATTGAAATTCATTTTTCGAATCATTCCAGAGTTTATATTCGAACACATCAGTTTCATTCCGATCTAATCCGAAGGAAGCTTTCAATCCGAATAAATCCGACCAACCGATTTCGAAAAATTCCGATTCATTCGGAGGGACCGGATTTCTTCGGAAATGAAAGTTCGTATTAAAAGTTTGGATTGATTTTCAATGAGCCTCGGAATGATTCGGTTTGAAAAATTCCTTTTGAAATACAACAATTTGAAAAGCTTTCTCAACTTTCAAATAAAAATGTTGAGGGTAAATCCGCTGGTACCTTAGATGAGTTTAAATGAAGAATATCTTACGTAATTTCTCCATGACTTTTCCTTATAATTATTATAATTGCATTTATCATAAAACTTTTTTCATAAAACCAGATTTTAATTGTCTTAATTTCTGCCGTACATATCGGGAAGATAAAACTGCAAAATATAATTGCAAAATATCGTAATTTTGCAATGTTGAAATTTTAGGAGAGCCAGAAGGCGCGATTGACCTCGAGCTGGGACTTCACACTCGATCGTTGTCAGAGACCTCTTTGGCATGGGTGAATGGCTGTTGGTCATCAGCTTTGATTGTTTGAGCCAGTGGATCAAGTTCACTGCACACGCTTGACATATACAACCGAGAGGCTAATATACCCAACGTGCATTCATCTTTCGGGTCAGTTATCTCTTAATTTCTCATCAGTTGAAGGGCATTACTTTTGTCTTCGCGCTAAATTCGCCGAAGGAATGGCTGCCCCGACAGAAAAATACCAACGGCAGCATATCAGATGTATATAAGGTGTACAATGCAAAAAATTAGTAAAAACCTCATGATTTAAGCAGAAAATATTCATTTGTCTCGTCGCTTTTAACTCACCTTCTTGTTCATGTTTATATCACTTATGAGAGTTAAAAATGGTTAGTGAACTCGCATTCAATGGCTTCCATTTAAATCGTTTGCATAAAAGGATAAAGAAAGGATACTTAAACTTATAAAATAATCTACAAACATTAAGTATTAATTAGTACCTTTTATAATGTTAGTATTATTAGTTGAAGAATAGAAGGTATCTTGCTGATAAATACATAAATAAATGATGAACGCGAAGCCTTAAAAAATTCCATGCGTCCAAGCGGACGTACGAAGCGAATTAGTGGATCAAGCTTTTAATCTTGAGCTAACTCACTTCAGGAAAGCATTATTTACTAAAGTAAGTGAGTTTTTACTTTAATTTACTACATTTAAGTATAAAAAATAGAAAATGGTAAATTTAAAATGTAAAAAGTTATGTAAACAACCCTTTGATATTTAAAATACTTAAAATGCCTTAAAATAGTGCTTATAAAAAGCATTTACTGAGCGACTCACAGCTTTATTATAACTTCTTATTTATTCAGATTTAAAGAGTACATTATGAAATGCAATTATATCCTCTGCATTATATATACGGTAAACGTAATTATCTATTCTTACAAGTCATTTATAATAGAAGTGACGTTAACTCCCTTAGGTACATAGTAACTCGTTGAGAGTGCAGCTATTGTACCGGATCTTTGTCCTAAATATCCCTTTTCCACACAAACGAGGTAGGGAGCTGGTTCCACGTGCACGTGGAGCCTCGCGACTTCTGGTCCTTATTTTTCTCCTTTTTACATTCTCACGAGATCGAACGCGCGCTCTTACTTTCTTTTTAAATATTATATTTTATGATATTTTATTTGTTACTTTTTTTCTACGATGATCCTTTTTACTAAAAAGATTCAGATTTTATTTCAAATAAAAGGAGTTTGAAATGGTTTCAGGGATTTCAAAAGTATACAAAATAAGTGAGAATTTTTTATTTTTCAAATATAAAAATTTGCAATTTCTTATCTAATTTCAGGAATCTCTATAAGTTTTATAAAATTCGTTAAAATCCCTTTAACACCTTTCAAAATCTAGTGAAATTCCGTTAATTACCGTAAAATCACTTAAAATTATTTTCGTTAAATACTTCAAAATTTCTGAAAATTTCATTCCAAAACTCTTTATAAATTTCTTAAGATTGTATAAAACCCTAATAACTGGTAAAATTCTTTAAAAATTTTTTAAATTGTAATAAATTTCATAAAATTCCTTAAAATACCGTGAACTCCTTTAATATTTCTAAAATTTCAATAAATTTTGTAAAATTATTTCAAATATCTAAAATTTACTCAAAATATCATGAAAGCTTACAAAGTCCCATAAAATTATATATATACCCGGTAAAATAATTTGTATAATCGAAGTCAGTTTTGAAATTCGGTACATTCAGACAAATTCCCACAATTCCTAAACCAATCAGGTTTTTGATAACAATGTGTTGGATATATGGTAATATCACTTTTTTAAGATAGGAATAATTAAGAATGATAATTTTGAATTATGATAGTCAGCAGTAAAGTAAAGTAGTACTAATTATCGAATCGTTTTGCAGACCGATCAAACAATTCATGTAGTTATTCCACCATTTATTCGTAAATGAATTAATCAACCAATCAATCGGTCCATCTGTGCATCTGTTACCATTTAACTATCTGATGAGTCATTGATATGTGACCTACTGTAACAATATATACTCCCCACGTCGAGAACATTATATCCTTCCACTTATATTAATCTTCATATGTTATGTAGGTTTTCCTCCAATATAAATCAGGACATTACGAATCTTTCTATTTGATACAAGTGTAATTGTCATTGGAAAATCTTTTATCATTTAAATTTAATTTCAATCTCGATTAATAACGTCCTGAATATAACTATACAAAAAGTACATGTAATATAATTATAATTGTAAATTAAAATCTATTATAGACATGTTGTTAAAAATTGAAAATGTTTTCTCTCTCAAACACGATTTACTTCTTCACTTCCTGTCTTTGAACTTTTTTTTGAATGGGTCATCAACTTAGGCTTATGGCGTTGAAGTTTCAGTTGCAATTCAATGTCCTGAATGGTCCAAGAGTGCTTTTTAGACGTTTGTTCGAAAGCGATGATGATCACCAATTGGCTCTCAAAAGGGTTGAACGAAGGGATGAAGCATCTCAGCTAAACTAAACGAGGGGATGAAGTGGGGGCTTGTGAGGCCGAGGGATCAGAGGATGCACACTATAGTAAAAAAAGAAAGGGCTGTGTCACTATTGGTAACACGAGGGGACTCGTATCAGTTCCCTGGTTTCCAGGTGAAAAAACGGAGAGAGTGTTGACCCGAGTTCAATTTCCTTTCGGATACGATGCTCAACTTATTGACTTCTCAACTTCTCACCATAATTTAATAATTTTAAAAATGTATAATAAGAAAAAATTCTTTTATGAGAAAATAGTGTCCTAACTTTGCAGATATTCATCATCCTAATGAGAAATGGTAAAGGGAAATAATGGGAAAAAAGCGTGAGGAGGCACCAAATCAAAACTAATGGATGTACCTTTCTGGGTTTTAAAAAAAATTGATCACCAATGATTTTCTCGTAGAAAAAAAATGTTCAGAACAAAAAAAAATGTATTTCGCTGAGTAGTCGCCAATTATTACTAACATATTCATAGTCAGTGCATCAAAATATATAGATATAGGCAGTTTTAAGGACATCGGAGAGGTAGACCCTTATCGAAAGTTTATCCCATAATTCTAAGTTCTACTCTTGTATTTTTAAATATATTTTTATCAAATCAACATTGTCTTATCTTGCCTACCCTTGCTCATCACACAAAATCAATGTA
This sequence comes from Synergus laeviventris, assembly GCA_032275145.1. Lineage (NCBI taxonomy): Eukaryota > Metazoa > Arthropoda > Insecta > Hymenoptera > Cynipidae > Synergus > Synergus laeviventris. The sequence goes on from JAUESI010000036.1 coordinate 1,124,203, forward strand.
ACAAGTTGAGAGAACGATTAACGGTCAACATAGCATTTGTTGTGGAATGTGAGTGTGTCAGATAGTTTGACGATCGTCGACCTGGTTTCCTCGAGGGTAGAATCTCTGACGAAGATTACCTGACCAATGCCACCGACGCGACGATGGATTCTTTTAGGATGTTGGATGAGGGGGATGGCGAGGACAAGGCAACGAAGCGACAGCGAAGGCGATGTACTTGAATTAACTTTAGGGTGTATTTCTAGCACTCTAGGTTTAGCTCCGGAACACCCGCGGTATGTCACGTCGGAGAAGACTCGTCTGCAACAGTCGTTTGCAAACGGCGAATATTTCCTGTCTGGGTGTATCCAGTCGTGACCAAAGTCGCATGCTGGAGTTCTGGGACCAGCATATGTTCGCTTTAAAAAGGAATAAATTACAAAAGAAAACAAAAAAGAAGCGGTAAAAAACCTACCCAGTCAAGGAAGTCCGCGAGGGATCGAGTAATTTAATATGAATATAGAATTCACACGACGTGATGCACGTCGACTGGGACGATCGAGAAATAACTGAATTTGAGACTGTCAATATTTTTCAAAGACAATATCTCATCTCATAGAAAATTTGTTTCTAAGAAGATTAGAATATTCAAATAAAGAAATATACTATTCATGTGAATCTTTTACCTTTTAACAAATACTTTTGTTAACATAAATATTTTTAAGTCTCAATCTTTTTTGGGTTTTCTCCATTTTTTTTGAAAAAACATCTGCGATTTTAGTATAGATAGTAATATTAGGACAAGTACAATAATCTGCTTTGCATTTTAAAAATAAACTTGGATTATATAGTATATTTGAAAGTGTATCTTGATTTCTATCACTAGTGCTATTTAACACTCCGAGTCAAAATGTTAGCCCTTTTTTTATCTAATTATAGGACTTAGTAGGTCTTAGGAAAGCCTATAGAGTCTTAGTCCTTTAGGTCCTTCTTAGTCCACCTCAAGAAAATAGTAACTTAATATTGAAAAATTCCAGAACTGGATATAGTTTACCTTTTTAACTGTGGCTAATTATTCTTATGTAAATATGTACATAAAAATGGAGGATTGGACCAGGGCTAAAGTAGGTTCTATTTGGAACTATGCAGGGCCTAAATAGGGCTAAAATTTCAACTCTAATCATCAGGATAAAATTGTAGTTAGTTCAACTATGACCATTGCGTAAGGTTCATCTCAAGCTCCAAAGTTCTTTTATACTTTTATACCAGGTGTCACAAAAGTCCCGTGACGCCTGAATATTTCCTCAGGTAAGATATCTTACAGGGAGGTCAAGGACATTCTTGAAGTAACTTCAAGGTTTTTTCAAGGTCAACTCTTTTTTTTACATGTAAGCCCCCTTTTTTTATATCGACAATCGATAGACCTATGACCTATGATCTGGGTAAATATATTAAAAAAAGAGTTGACCTTGACAAAACCTTGAAGATCATCTGCAAGGTAAAAATAAAGGTCACCATTGAGTTCCTTGTTGAAAGTTACTTTATATGTGTATACAAATCTCTCATTCATACTTTTTTCCTTCTTATAAATTGTTTATTTGAATGACTTAATAAACTCCATAAATATTAGAAACTTATATTTGAAGATTCTAAACTTCCTGATTCAACGTTGTACTTCGAACAAAAACTTTACAAGTCTTCAGAAGTTAATCCGTCCTTATAAGACACAGACCTCCTATGTTTTCCATGAATTACAATCTTATTGCAATCTTGTGATAATCATACAATAATCGTATGTTTCTAAATAATTAAAATTGAAAGATTATGTTATTAACTTTTTAAATTATGGTCTTTTTTGCGATTCCATACTGGAAATTGTTAGCTGTAACTCTGACATGTTACCATAACAGGGTGAAGATTATCCTGAAAAGTTCTCATAATTCGAACTTATGCTTCAGTAAATCGTTCATGACATTGAAATGCATAATGTATATGATGCGTATGTAATACAGGTAATTTTCTCTTTCTAGGCGTCACATGAAGTTATTCTTTCATTCTAAGTGTAATCGGTAATATGTGTATTTACTCTTCTTGTGCGTAAAGCATACATAACGGTAAAATGCGTAATGCGTACTCGCATGTAAAGCCTAGATGTGTTAGATGCATGTAAGCTTTGAATGTGTGACATACAAGTAATTTTAGAATGTGTGGCGTGTATATGTATGGTTGGTTGCCTGCCTGCCCGTGTTACCCGATGCCCCCTTCACCTTCACTGCATAGGGTTGCACCGCACGCACCAGCAAAAAAACTGCATACGCACGATAACGGGGGGTGCGTGCCTGAGGGCTATCCTTATGGGGCTTGGGGAGGCCATACAATACTTTAGTAACCCCGTAATACCTCCCTTTGCAGGTAGACTAAGTATAAAGTAGCCTCCTACACGTAGTGCCCGAGATTAAGGGGTTGGCTAAGACCTGCGTAATATAAAAGGGATGGCGCTATCACACGGATGCGATGACGATTTATCGAGTAACTCGATAAAACAACTTATTCCAATAAGAGATAGGAGATTTTCCCCGGTATCATTTCATCACTCTCATCACTCATACTAATTTACTCCTTCAATGATAAAACAAGGTACATCTTGGTATCGATAATATTTTTAAAATCCCAAGATAGATCACTTTAATCATGCTTTGATAATCATTAATGCTGCGTCGCTGAATTACCAGAAATACCCGATGAGCAAGATTTTTTATTAGTATAACGAATATCAGTATACTCTCTTAATCTGAATTAGTGCGCAGATTTGTTTGTAACTTTGCAGGTGAAAAAAGAACACAAGATTATGAAAAAAAAAAATTTTGTTGGGAGATGTAATATTCTTTTTTCTTTACTGGTTTTACTCAAAATTGGTCTATAATTAGGTGTTATCCACCCTTTTTTAATGTCATCAACGAATAAGAAATATATATATTAATATAAAATTTCTGTAAATACTGGTTTAAATGATTTAGCTTGGACAATCAATAACAATATAACTGATTTTTTGTTAACTCAAAAATATAGAAGTGGTGATTTTAACCCTTGAATGAAAACGATTTTGCAACAAAAAAGATTTTTGTTTTTTAATAATCTGGGATCCTCTTTTCTCTTACTAATTGAATTGTTCATAATGAATAGTTCTTCGATTATCGGGGAATTTAAAAAAACGACATCGCACCATTTTAATTAGTAAGAAATTCCTATTAATTAGTAAAATTTAACTTAAGATAGAGAGAGTGTAGTGCACCTATGTCAGGAAAGTCTTCTGCAATTTACTTTTGCCGTGTAAGTAAGAGATAATTACAGATGTAAGGTTTGTTTGCGTATGCGTAATATGCATGCAATCTGCACGCAATATTGGCACGCGAAAAGCGTATCTAATGTTTTTATGAGTTTTTAAACTCAATTAACTTCATATCTCGATCGACAGTGCACTGCAGCCCCTAAAAAGAAGGTGTTCCACCAGAATTACATTTCCCTATCTTTCGATCCTGATTTCGCATAAATTTTTCCAAGTTCCTTCAATTATTTGACTTTTTTTTTTTGATTTCGTTGTAAGGGCTCATGTCGGAGTGTCATTAAAGCTTAAATGGAGCCCTTAGAAATTCCATTTCGCCTACTTGAGAAAGAAATGGTAATTTGGTGAACGGAGAGCCCCGATCGGGCGGTTTGATAAGTCCTCCTCAAAAACAGCAGACGAGTTTGGAGTTTCGGAGTCCCGTGTTGCGGGTGATTGAATGCGGATGTGCGTGCATGCCGTGCACCCGACGACTCGAAGAAGGAGGGAATTGAGCGAAATTATAGAAGCCCTCTTTCGTACTGGGCGATGCTATCTGGCTCTTCCGCGAATTTCACATAAATAGTATTTACGTTACGTTACGTTATATGTACATATATATCCTATTATACATATATTGCAACCTTGGTAACCGCGATGCAATTCGGCATGTCGATGATTTATGCACCCTACGACATTGACCGGTGTGCGTAAATAAGTCTGTGTGAATATCTGCAACCGCAGCAAACCATATGGCTTTTGCATCAAATGACAAAAAAAAATCTGCCCGCGAATTCTCAGTGCACGTGGCGCTTTGCGCTTGCGCTCGCTTA